>JANHJO010006850.1:223244-242224 GCA_032468235.1 Pseudoxyrhopus heterurus | reverse complement strand
CCCACGGTCTCCTCAGTGCCAGCTGCACCTTTACAGCTTCACAATCGCGCTAAGTTTAAAGGTACAGCTGAGCTGAGGAGAGAGAGCCGCGGAGAAAAGTCGGGCATCTCCCCATTTTCTTCTCTTCACAAGCCACCTGGCAGGAAAGGCCGAGGGCAGAGGCGGGTGGGCGGGACCAGCCAGAGGGGTTATTTACCGGTTCGGTGAACTCTTTAAATTACCGACACCAGTTCGCATGAACCGGGAAGAACCAGTAGGATACCACCACTGCTGTTAAACCAACAATGGGCAACTTTTTGAGTAATCCATAGATGTGCTATGTTATGATTGCTGGAGCTTAAGCAAACAGTGGACAAGTTTTGTTTCTATCTTTCTCCATCTCTTCTCCACTATGCTACAGGGTAAGTAAGTTGGTCTTATCAGAGGTAGAAACTGTTTCCTTCTAGAGGATTTTAAAATTTAGCTGAGGACAATACTTTGTGTAAAAATTAATGAATTAAAAATAACAATGTATTTGGGGTCTCTCAAAAATTCTGCATGTCCTGCAGTAATTTGTGGCTTTTCTCTCAAAATATTATATTCCTCACTTGTAAAGTAAATAGAGTAAAGGAGATGTATATCAATATTTCTCTTCTCAAAATTAAAATTGTAATTTTATATACTGCGTTTTGTTTTACTAAAACAAGAATCATCAGTGGCATAGATCCAAAAATTTTAGAAGCAAATAAATTATATTACTGTAGCAAATCCCCTTTCTAAATTGTAACGGACATACTAAGAGTTGTTTTGCTCATAATTCTGCTTTGATAATATACATTTTACCATATATTTTCCAGACTAGTCTGGAGAGCTTTAAAATCAAAAGACGTGGGCTGGGAAAAATCATTCTATATACCAATTATTCTATTACCCTTAATTATCACCTGCTCTATTTTCCTGAACAACTTTCTCATGTGGGTGTATGCTAATGCTCTATCTAACTGAAAACTATAATTTTCCCATGAATGTATATTGCATGGAGTTTCCTGTATTTTACTAGCAATTAATCAGGTGGGTTCATTAATGTTATGTCAAAATTTAATTCTTCTAATGTCTTCATGCTTCATATAACACCCCCAACTCCCTCTCCTAGAGAATGATGAAAATAGTAGTCTTTTTTTTTTTTTTTAAGGAAATACCCCTGTGGGGAGAAGCTGATGTGACTTTCAGTGGTGTATTTTTTCACTTGCCACAATTTGCCAGGGAGTTCTTAAAAGCTTTAAATAGACTTTGTGTTTTTTTTCACTATTCAATTCTGTTTAGAGGAAAGTACATACATAAAATAGTAAAAATTACTTCGATGTCTTACATTACTTACACCTGTTATCTTTGCCATCAAATTTCTTAGCTAGTTGCTTCAAAAAGTATCTTGTTTAAAGAACTGCGGTACTTGTATACTGACAATACTTTAAGAAGTTAAATACAAGACACCAAAAGGAATACTTTTTTTCTAAATCAGATTTTAAAATATTTTAAAAAGAAATAATGTACTTTTTGAGCAGTAGAGTTTAAATTCAGTCTTTTTTTCATGCTCTTATTTATGGTCTTATTTGTGCAGAAACTGAAAACAGTTGGAATGTTCTCTTCCCTTTTACTCAACATGCAACCACATTGCTGCAATCTAGTAGTTTATGCAAAATAGCTTAATTGGATATTTTGAAAACTTGGCATTTCAAATTAGCATTAAATGTTTCATTAAAATTCATCTTCGTTCAAATCCTATAACATCTTCAGCAGTCAATAAGAATATCAATCTAAGAAGAAATGTGCACATTCCACTAAAATATGATGAGCAGTCAGGGAATTGTTAAAATCCCAGTTGTACCAACATACAGCTTTCATATTTTAAAGTCAACCAGGAAACTGTGAAAAAAATCAGGAATAGATTTCCCAAGACTTTTTTAAAAAGGGCATAATCTCTATAGTTTGTTTTCAAAGTGTTATTTCTGCCATAGAACTGTGCCTTTAAATTCAACACCCTACTCAGTTCAGAAATAAAAATTCAGAGCAAGAAATAGCTGATAGCTAAATTGCAAATTATCTACAACGTGTAGTAATGAAAATCAAGAAGCACAGTAAAAAGAATGAGACTACAATTATATATCAAGATTAAATAATAACAGGTATTGCAACTAGTCTCAGAATTGATAATGAAGATATTAAACTGGGAGATAGCTTTTAGGATTAACCATTAACTGTAAATGATCTAGTAGTTAAAAACTATTGTCTAACCAATAACAGATTTGTAAAATAGTAATGAAGGCCTTGGAAAAATATTCAAAATCCAAAATTCTCTATACCTACAAAGATCATAATTGTCCAAATTATGGTTTTTCTTGTGAGACTACATATATGCAAAAGTTGGGACTTACAAAAGCAGGACAGAACAAATATCAACACATCTGAACTTTGTTATTGCAGATGACTTTTAAGGATACCACAGAAAGCCATGAAAATCACCAAACAGACCATAGAACAAACAATGCAGTTGAGGCACAAATAACTGGACTCAAAATATCATTTGAAGACCCTTGAGACATCTATAACAAAGAAAAGAGAAAAGAAGGCTCAATCAATCAAAATAGAGGTGGAAGAATCTAGAATCTAGTCCAACCCCCTGATCAAGCAGGAGACCTTATACCATTTCAGACAGGTAGCTGTCCAATCTCTTAAAAATCTCCAGTGATGAAGGATCCACAACTTCTGAAGACAAGCTGTTCCAATGGTTAATTGTTCCCACTGTTAGGAAGCTTATCCTTAATTTCAGGTTGCTCCTCTCCTTGATTAGTTTCCATACATTGTTTCTTGTTTTGCTTTGGAAAATAAGTGGACCCCCTCTTCTTTGTGGCAGCCCCTCAAATACTGGAATACTGCTAGCATGTCCCCACTAGTCCTTCTTTTGTCTAGAATATTCAATTCTTGCAACTGTTTTCATATGCTTTTGTTTCCAGGCATTCAATCATCTTAGAATGGACTCTCTTATAACAGCTATGAATACTGTAGATCCTGGAGAGAATCTATCTCCATGGTTATTAAAAGATGACACTAATCTAATTATTCTTAATCCAGTTTCAACTTGAGCATATCCACTAAAGAAGGTCATAGGAAGCACTCTCTTGATCCATTGCCACAGTTGCTCTTTAGTAGCTTTTTCTTACTTTCAGTTGGCCTCTGCCTTCTCATATGTTAAAACCATTTTTCTATGATCTGAAACTGAGCAAGCAAGAATAAGTATTGATCTGTCTTTATGATTTCCCTTTAGATATTTAAACAATCATTTTTTCTCAAAGTTAAAACTATTACCACCATCTCTTCACATAATATTTAGCCCCCAGATCATCTTCACTGTGCTTCTCTGCATTTGTTTTCTTAAAATATCATACCCAGACTGGAGTTAGTATGATCAATGCAAAATAGAGTAGAACTATTTATACAGCAGTACAAAATTGCACCCCTCCATATTGTTTAAATTTTTATTTCTATTTCCCCATTCGATTTTGCATCATCTGGAGATCTGATAAGCATTCACTCATCTAAGTCATGAATAAAAATATTCAAGAATAAAGGACTCAAATTTGTGGCAAACATTAAATTGTTATTCCCAGTTTGATGAGGAGCTATTAATGCTCTTTGATTATTATTATAGTTTGTCACAGTCAACCAAATGTTTAAACTGTCTTTGGCATTTTTATTCACCTATCGAATCCTTCCCAACCACCTGGGAGAGGCAGTTGTTGTTGTCTGTTGGTGTTAAAGGTATTGTTGCGGATTGTAGGCTCTTCCAAGTAAAGCTGCCTTTTGCAGTTGGCTGTGAGTAAAAATGGTGTTCCAGATGTTTTGGGATTGCACCCAAGACACTTCTCATTATTGGTATTATTTTGCTTTCTCTTGCAGGTCATTCTAATTCTATTTGCAGGTCTTTGTATTTTAAGATTTTCTCCATTTTTTTTCTTTTCTATTCTGCTGTCTCCAGGTACTGCCATGTCAACTGTAGATTTATTAGCTAAGAGATAATCATAATGAATCTTGAATTGTACACTATAGGCAGAATATCCAAATTCAGTGGAATCAGAAACATTTCTACTAAACCACAATGGAGAAGCTCCAGTGAACCAGTCAATACCTGACAACAAAGAAACAATGCAGTTCTGGGTGCAACTATGGGACAACCCAAAGAGATACAACAAGAATGCAGCTTGGATAAAGGAGGTGGATAAAAATAAAAAAGGTGAAATGAAATAACATGTAATAACTGAATAACTGAAATGGTAGAGGAAAAGGCAAAGATCAAGAATTGATCAGCATCAGGTGGAAATGAACTACATGGCTTTTTGGTTGAAATATCTGACTTGTCTAATCCATTTGTTGCCAAGCAGTTTAACAAACTACAAAGAGGTGAAACTGAAGATTGGTTAACATCTGGTAGAACCTACATGATAGTGAAAGATCCAGCAAAAGGGGTAGCACAAGCAATTACAGACCAATTATCTGCTTACCAACAACTTTCAAATTGCTAAATAGTGTGTAGTTCAGGGCTGTCAAATTCGTAGCCCGCAGGCCGGATGCGTCACACACTGGCCACTCCCATGCTTGGTTTAGCAAAGGCGAAGTTGCGATACATCACATAATGCTGCCATGATGTCGCACGTTTGACACCCCTGGTGTAGCTGATACAGCACTAGCTGAAAACAAGCCCTTTCCACCTGACCAGAAAGAAAATTGCCCTCACAACAGAGGAACAAATGATCAACTCCCAACAAAACGATTTTGGAAAACTGCAAGAGAAGGAAGACCAGCTTGAATGTAGCTTAAACTGATTACAAGAACCATTCAACTCCCTGACACAATTGGACAATCAAATGCCTAGAAATAGGACTCAGTAGAAACCTGACATTTAATAGGCAGAAAGTAGACTATCATTCATAGTAAAACACAGCGGAATCTTAAAAGCAGAATCTTAGATATCTGTTCTGATAGCTCACCATGTTAAGTGACATGCTTTCAGCTAAATATGATTATAAGAACACAACTACATTAAACAATACATTTGTCTATGTTTCTCTAACTTGGGGGCAGGGATTAATTTCCATTTTTTGAGAATTTCTTTGACTAAGCTAAAAGCACTACATTTCAAATTAATTGTTTTTCACTAAATAGTTCACTGTCTCTTTACCTCCCCTTATTTCCACGGGTGCTCATTCACATAATTGTTCCCAATAAATTGTGAACAGGGAAACAAACCAAATCAGAGTTAAATGGATGGCATTTCTCAAACACCATTAGATAAAATACAGGTAATCCTCAATTTACGACCACAATTAAGCCCAAAATTTCTCTTGCAAAGCAAGACAGTTATTGAGTGAGTTGCACCCCATTTTATGATCTTTTGTCACAGTTAAGCAAATTACTCCAGTTGTTAAGTGAATCATGCAATTGTTAAGCAAATCTGGCTTTCCCCATTGACTTGCTTGTCAGAAGCCAACTGGGAAGGTTACAAATGGTGATTACATGACCCTAGGACAGTGCAACTGTCATAAATACATGCCAGTTGCCAAGTGCCCGAATTTAGATCACATGATGCTGCAACAGTTGTAATTATGAAAACCAATCATAAATCACTTTTTTTCAGTGCCATTGTAACAGTCAATAGTTGTAAGTTGAGGACTACTTGTAATCATAAACATAGTATCCCCTTCATGCTTTTTTTTCAGCAAAAAAGCTGGCTAGCAATTATAAAAGGTTTGTTACAATAACATTTGCATGTTTCTCATTCCGTATTCCTTTTAAAATTATAAGCTGTCCAGACTTGTCAGGAGTCAAATGGCCTCTAAACTGTCAAATTATTACTGAAATTATCTCAAATGAAAACCATGATTGGTTTTCTTTCCAACATCTATAAATTGGAAAAGAGAAAAAAGGGAATGTGTATAAACTGATGAAAAGAAAACAGACATATAAGTAAGTGGCTTTTCCAGGAGAGGATGATGGTTTCATTTAAAACTTACCGATTACTTTATGTTACTCTTCCTCAGCCTGGTATTCTATAAGAGCGTTGGACTCCAACTCCTATCACCCAAACCAAAATAGCTGTCGGATGCAGCTGATTGGGAATTATGGGATTTGGTAATCCAAGGCGTCGGGAAGGCCGCATTTCGGAGGAAAGCCGAGTTACATCGTCTTTCGCAAGTTATTGAAAAGTTATTGAAAGTTGGTGGGGGGGGGGAGATGAAGGGTAATGCAGAAAGGACACGAACGACAAGCCTGGGCAAAACTTGGGGAAACAAAGGCAGAACTGAGCGGCTGCCACTCGCTTGCTAACGCCACTCGCGGACTCCTTGTCTCCTCGGTCCTGCTCCGGCCGGTTCTGCCCAGCTGCAAATGAAGGGCAGCGTTACACACCGGACGGCGACGGGGAGAATTGAATTAGAAGAAGAAGAAGAAGAAGAAAAAAAAAAAGCGGCGCTGCTGGTGCTGCCTAGGCTACCAAACAACAAGGCGCCCTCGCGAGCAGGGTCCTACCTTCGCCAGCAGCCCCTCGCCCACTCCACGCAGCCTCTACGGGGAAAGCATCTCGGGGCATCTTTTGAGGCTCACTCGACGCCTCAGGCAACAAGTGAAGGGAGACGCTGCCCTCGCGTGCCCATCCGCTCTCCGGGCCCGCCTCTTCTGCGCGTCACGCAGGGGTGGTCCACGCTGGAGGCTTTTTTCCCCCCCCGCGAGGTCAGCGGCTGCTTGTTAAGGTAACGTCTGAAAGAGGCAAGGGGAAGGCCTGGCGTGCTCAAAGAATGCGCCGGGACAGATCCGGGGGTCTTGGCATCTTGAGGAGGAAGTTAGGAAAGGGCAGTTGCTCGGGGCTTGGCTTTGCTTTGGCGTGCCACGCGAAGCCAAGCGTTTCGATTGGTGGTTTTAGCAGGTTGAAGGTAGCCACTCGATTGTGATTTATTCCCCGGTTAAGCATAATGTGGGAACACAGCCCTGAGTGTTATGGGTTGTGAAACCACTTCTGATGAGCCAGTCTCAAACAAGTAGGCTTTGATAAACAGCTTTTTCTTTCTCTGGTCTGACTTTCAGTTTAAAGTGAAATACTAATTGGGAAAATGAATCGGTTTGATTTACAGTTCTTCTCAGAACAAGCATATGAGCTCCACGAAATGATAGGGTCTCTCAATTATATGTCTAAATAAAATGATTTCTGCAGTCACTAAAAGGTAATTCAGCTGAGGGGAAAAGTGAAAACTAAAGATGGTATGAGTAAAGTCATGCCTGCCATTTGAGGAACTCTTAAAGATGAAAGGTTCTGACAATGCAACACCTTTGCCTGGCTCATTGCAGGAGGCAGAGACACTGGGGGTAACGTAGCACAGCATAGCAAAACAGAAGATGGAAGCCCTCTGATGAGTAGAGTCCAAATCAGGCCTGTGCAACCTGCAGTTGAGCTGTCCTCCCTCATTTTGTAAAATGTCAATAAATTCACTGCTGCCGCTGCTGTGTTTCTAGACCTCCCCCTGCCACTCATCAGACAGATGATACCCAGATATTCCTTTCAGTCCACAATGGTTTTTAATTTCTCAGTGTGGCTATTTCCCCTCTACAAGTTGAATAGCCTGGTTTAAACTTTCCAAACCAAGGATTGCATTTAGCTTTTGAATGGTATGCAAGTAGTCCAATTAATGGATAGGCCAACACATTTCATTTAAGTCTAAGAACTTAAGAGGTCTCTCACACCATACCTAAAAACTTCCAGGGGATGTATATCATCTTTGACCTCAGATTATGCATCTTGCCTTAGAACAATCCATTTGAAGGCTAAGCTTTCTCATTTGTAAGAGCTTCATTATTGTCATATATACTGCAGAGTCCTTCTCACATTTGATTGTTCACTTAGTTTTTTATCCATATAATTTCCACCACTGTATTTGAAATATATTTCATGAAAGTTCTATTTGTACGGTAATAGGTATTTCAGACATGGCAACCAACTGATATTATCAAAGCCTTGAGTAATGACCATGCACATGTAGATTTCTCCAGAAAGAATTAAGTCTCTGCTTTCAGTAGTTTTGTTTATATTAAGTTGTAAAACTATTTATATTTAGTGCACATTTAATGTAGGATGACCCTACTTTATCATAATGTTGGATTATGTGGAAATTAAAGGGCCAAAACTTCTTAAAGATTTGGAATGGTAAAGATACATGCCATCATATGAAAAGTAACAGCTTTATACCTTGTTTCTAGAATTTCTGGACTTATTTAGCTGGCCCTCAAGTCATCTATAAGTTAATGAAACTGGCTGGATTCATATTACATGCAAGGCTAAAATGTGGCTAGCTGTGAGACAGGATATTGGGTTAATTAAATTAGTGGTTTCAATCTTTCATATTCTAAATTACACCAATTTACTACTTATTTTATCCTGCCTTTATTGTGAATCTACATTCAACCAGAATAAACAAAACAAAAATAAACTTCTTCTGAGTATGCATATTCTCACATTATTTTTGTTATCATAGGCAGCTTTAAGAACAATACAATATGCTCTTTTATTATTACAGCTTAAAATGAAACCTAATTAGGACTGAACTACTAATTGCTATTATTGAATCAATTTACATTTAAACACAAATAATCTTTCTCATACAAACACCAATACACAAAAACAAATAATGAAAATTAAGCAGTTCAAAATAGCATTTTATTTTGCCTCTTGAATCCAAAACTTTCAGAGTGCACTCGTCTTAGGTTACAGAAAACTCAATATTCAGTTTTTTACTCTTGAAATACCCTAACATTGATTTGCTGTCTTCTTATAAGATCCTTGGAGGAGGAAGTCACATTCCATCTGTATTACTTTTGCACACTAAGAGTAGTATACATACTATTGGTTGAGAAGCATTGAGGTAGAATAGACCTTTTATACTATTTCCTTTTATTGTGTGCTATTGATTAAAAACAATTGGAACACAGTTTGGCCTTTTAGAAATGAATCTCCTTGGTTTTACGGGCAAAGTAGAGGAAATTGTGAGAAAACACATTTTTGCCAGTTTTTATCATCACATTGTAGTCAACTCCTGCATGGAAGGATGGATGGATTTTCTGATGATCTGTCTCTAATGAGATCTTTTAGGTCTTCCAATGGTGCACTCATTGCCACTGTAATTGAATCCATACACCTTGCAGCTGGGCATCCCCTTCTTCTCTTTCCACCTTTCATAGCATTACACCCTTCTCCAGAGAGCTTGGTATTTGCAGAAATAGGATAAACAAAAGTGCTTCCAGTGAGAACTTTGGGTTGATTTGATCAATTTTCAGTTTGTTTTCGTAACTGTCCAAGGTATTCTCAAGTCTTCAATATCA
This sequence comes from Pseudoxyrhopus heterurus, assembly GCA_032468235.1. Taxonomy (NCBI): domain Eukaryota; kingdom Metazoa; phylum Chordata; class Lepidosauria; order Squamata; genus Pseudoxyrhopus; species Pseudoxyrhopus heterurus. Next base: position 232,828 of record JANHJO010006850.1, on the reverse strand, counting down.
AAGTTCAAAAGCATTCATACTCTTCCTATTCTGCTTTGTCAAAGTTCAACTTGTCCTCCTGGTTGATTCATTCTTCTCCAGATGAACTATTCGGTAAAGGATCTCTACAATATGACATGCCTGTGTGGCATTGGAAAATGAAAATGAAAATAAAGCCCTTCATTACAGTTTTCCTCTGGCGTCAATGATGATTCCCTTCATTAATGGAGGGAAGCCTTTATCTTCACAAAGCACTATGCCTACTGTAGATCCAGTGCAAGGATTTTCCGTTATCATCTGTTAAGAAACAATATATACATTGTATAATTATTTCTCAAATAATTCTTACATTTATAATCATGTGTTGAATACTGTACAAAGCAAAGTTAAAAATAATTGTTCCTGTCGTCCATGGAAAAATATTTTATTTTCAGCTGTAAAATTTTAATGTATTTATTCTCCAGCAGGTGAAATTCTTGGAATTTCACAATTAATGAAACCATATTGGTGTAATATTCTGGAAATTAATGTACCAACAGATATTAATGACATCAGTTGGCAAAAGGTACACTTGAGATTTTGTGGTTTTTAAAAATGGTTGTGAAAACAGATTTTATGGAAACACAACACCTTTATTTGTTAAAACATTTTCCCCAAGTGTTTGAATAAATTGATAAATATTGAGTTGCTGAATCAACTTGTTAAGAGTAGAAAAATACTTTTTCAGGCTTAGACGTTTGGGGGAATAAACTAAAAATCCCAGCACTATCTCTTTTAATGAATAGCAGAAAAATAGTTGCTTTGACATAAGGCCCAAAACATGGAGCCCCTTAAGAGAATGAATCTTCAAATCCAATGTCCCCTTCTTTAGGAACATATTAATGCATTAAAACTTACCTTTGTATAGAGCTGCTCTGTTTAAAAAGTTAATTAAAATGCAGATTAAATTAAAATATGAAAATTTCAGTATATTTTAAAAATTGTAAGAAACTATTATTTTGTCTCTTATTGAAAAAGGTAGACTTCTAAGGGTCTATAAATTACTTGGTTTAATTTTCCCCTTCAGAACAATGTTATACAAATGCATTTGTGTATGTGTATCCAAATTAATAGGCCACTTATATTTAATCAAGTTGCTGGAAGGGTTAAGGTTGGGGGGGAAGAGTTAGAGTTAGAAAGTCTGAGAAATTCTGCCTGCTGTTAGGTTAAAAATCTCATTAGTTTTATTAATAGATAGCAAACACAGTTGTTTGCTAGAAGTGTCTAATTCAATAACTTTTAAATTGCAAGAATCCAAAGTGGTTAGCAATTTATATCAGTTTTAACCTTGTATGGCAACAGGATCTATATTGCAATAGATTCTGTTTTCCATCTAGCAAACTTGGCTGCTATAAAAAGATAGACACGATCAAACCTGGTTACTATTGGGAGGGGTAACCACTAGAACTCATAGGCCTGAACTGAAAGCAAAAATGGAAATATACATCCAGGAAGAAGGGAATGGGTAACTATTTTCATAATGTTGCCTAGGAAGCACGTGGTTGCCTCCATGTGACCACCAAATTAGAAGTGTTTATTTTTGTATTTAGATATTCAGGATATCAAATTCTAAAACTGCCTTATATCGTTCATTTTATTGTGAAGACCTTTAGGTACCGGTAATTATTACTAGAAAACCCAGGCCTTATTGGGTCATTGTTTCAAAGATTTTTCCTTGCCTAAACAGAGAAACAGAATGACTACAGGAGGGGGGAAAAAAGCAATGAGAGCAAGACTAACTTTCAACTTCCCGGTGGCTCGCCCATTGAGTTTCTTTGTGGAAAGTTGCCAGGAAACATAAACCAACCTTCCTTCCTCCATCTAAATTTCTCCTGCAGGCTTTCCACAAAGTAAATGAGGAAGCTGATAGGAATTCCAGAGGGAATCGTGGCTCCCAGATTCTGTAAGTTAGCCTATTTGAGATACCTTGGTTCAAAAATTATTGCAGTTTCACCCAGTTAAAGATCATGATGGGAGTTTTAATAGTGCATACAGTAGTGTGCAAAGGTGTTAGGGAGTTGTGGAAAAATGTTGTAAATTAACACTTTCAGAAATAGAAGTGTTAATAGTTTTTATCCATTAACAAAATGGAAAGTAAATGAACAATAGAAATCCAAACCAAATCAATATTTAATGTGACTACCCTTTGTCTTCAAAACAGTATCAATTCTTACACTTGCACAAAATCAAGGAGTTTGTAGGATAAGAATCAGGTGTATGATTAACCAATTACACCAAGCAGTTGCTAATGATCATCAGGTTCATATATAGGTTGAAACAGTCATTAACAGAAACACCTGTGTAGGAGGCTTAACACTGGGTGAGGAACAACCAAACTCTGCTACTAAGGTGAGATTGTGGAAGAGAGTTTCCTGTCATTGTCACTAGTCATACCATGGCAAATCTGAGCATAGGAACAAAAGCTATATCCTGCATCAGCAAGGTCTCTCCCAGGCAAAGATTTCAAAGTAGACTGGGGTTTCAAGATGTCTGTTCAAGCTCTTTTGAAGCACAAAAATGTTTTTGTGGACCATAGACGCAGTAGTTGGCCAAGGAAACTTAATGCAACAGATGAAAGACACATCATGCTTACTTTTCAACATTGGAAGATGTACAGCAGTGCCATCAGCATAGAACTGGTGGAAACCAGTGGGATCCCGGTACACCCAACTGCTGTCTGAAGAAGTCTGGCCAGAAGTGGTCTTCATGGAATAACTGTAGCCAAAAAGCCATACCTCCAATGTGGAAACAAAGCTAAGCAACTCAACTATGCACGAAAACATAGGAACTGGGGTGCAGAAAAATGGCAGCAGGTGCCCTGGACTGATGAGTAAAAATTTGAAATATCTGATGGTAGCAGGAGTCTGTTTGCTGAAGAGCGGTACAATAATGAGAGTCTGCAGGCAACAGTGACACATCGTAGATTCCTTGCAAATTGAGTTGTAGATCAATGGTGTCCTCAATGCTAAGAAATACAAGCAGATACTTATCCTTCATGCCATACCATCAGGGAGGTGTGTGATTGGCCCCAAATTTATTCTGCAGCAGGACAGCAGCCCCAAACATATAGCCAATGTCATTAAGATCTTTAGAGTAAAGTAGTAGTCCTGGAAGTAATGGTTTGGACCCCAAAGCCCTGATCTCAATATCATCAAGTCTGTTGGGATTACCTGAAAAGACAGAAGGATATGAGGCAGCCTACATCCACAGATGATCTGTGGTTAGTTCTCCAAAATGTTTGGAACAACCTTGAAAGAACCTTGCCAAATTCCTTTAAAAACTATGTGCAAATGTACCTAGGACAATTGATGCTGTTTTGAATGCAAAGGGTAGTCACACCAAATATTGATTTGATTTCTCTTCTGTTCATTTACTGTTTGTTAATTGATAAAAACAAATTATTAACACTTCTATTTCTGAAAGCATTCTTAATTTATAGCAGTTTTGCACAACTCTGCATGGTACTGTAGATAACAGTCCATAGGGTCTTCAGAGAGTTCACATCTTTACTTAACCATCATTCTCTATATATGAACTCTGTAACCAAGGGGGAAGTCTCCATTGTGTTATATAAATTTCTGTTATTCCTCATGTGATGTGGAGAATGCAGTATTGGCCACCACTTTGAGGTTGGCTGTAAGTCTCCTTGTTCAGTGCCATCATAACTTCTAACGGTCACTGAACAAAAGTTCATTAACCAAGGATTACCTACACATATATTTTAAAAAATAATATTCTGAATAAAAACAATCACACAATATCAAAATACAATTAAGTACACATTAACTGGTCTAATTAACATTAGCAACCCCAACTGCAAGAATATTGCCTATATTTCTGTTATAGTTTTTCATATTGCAGACAATAAAATGATCTCCATAGCAGGGGGAAAAAAGAAAAAGGAAAAACAGAAATCTTTCACATAGTCAGGGGAAAACATTCATTACTAATAGCAACCCTACAATGCAGAACCAGGATTACCACCTTTTATCTGCCTAAGCAGGCTGTAAATATTCAGTACTGGAAAAAAAGTATCTGTTATACAAATGTACAAATAAAGTACAGCAATAACACATGAAAAGCTCAGTGAGAACTTCAACTTTACAGGTTGAAACAGAATTCAACTAGTTCCCTTTCCTGTACATGCTATACATTTATTTTTTTAAAAAAATGTTACTGTTACATCCGAATATTATTTATGAACTTAAGCTAAAATTAAATTGATCAGCAGCACTTCACGATTTGTGCACAAAGATAGAATCTTTGTGAACTCATTGCTGTAAAACTAGGTTATACAGTATAGGAGCTACATAAAATTTCATTTGGCATAAGATTACACAGTAAAATGCTATTGCAATTTTTTAAAAATCAAATCTTAAAAGCTTTAGTAGTAGTCAAAACTTCATCCTTACCCACCTTGAGAAGGAGAAAGTACTTGTTGCAAGAACTGGAGATTTAATAAGATCAAAGTAACAATATTTATTGCATTTTAAGATTGCATTTTAAAACAGTAATTTAATAGTGCACAGTGGCTTCATTTGAACCTCCTGAAAAGTAAGAAATTAAAAAGGTGTAAAATTCCCTTCTACCTCATGAACAGAGCATAGGTTAATGTGCTTCTCCAAGGGGCAGTATTTGGTTTAATAAATTGCCATCCCTGTGCTCTAATACATTTGAATTAGTGCTCTGTGTATGCTAAATCCATTTATTTTAAATTTGTTTTGTCTACATTGAGTGAAATAAAAACATCGCTCTGTACAATCCACTATGAGCAGTGAATACAACAGCAAAAAGTATGATACAGTTTATACAGACTAATGTTTTCCCATTTCTCCTATAAAGGAATCAGAACAAACCTAATTAGTATGCAACTTCATTTGGAAGATCTCAAATGACAAAAGGGAAGGCCAAATATTACAGCCCATAATTGTGCCGAAAAAAAGGTTCTTCCTCATATTAACTGGAATATGAATGAGTGTAGGTGGAAAGAAAAACCAAGCCAAAATCACCAGGCTTTTATAAATTTACCAAATAGTAAATTAAACACGGTTTTTTAAAGAAATGTCCAAAACAGAGCATTATTTTTGAAATTCAATCTTACCATCGTGTGTTTTTCTTGTAATCCAACGTATACAATGCACAAAGTGCTAAGCAACACTACAGAAAACACATTTACATCAACACTGAAGATTCGGGGAAATGAAATTTCAACAATTTTATTTTTTTTAATGAGCTGTATTTTCTAAATTTGTTTTTATTTTTTTTTCCTGTTTTCATACAGTATTGAAAACAAAAACGCGGCACATTCACATTTTCCCGAGGAAACTGTAAGGATGATCTCTACAGGGATAAATGCTGAGAAGCTTGAAGCTCAATCATTTTGATGTTGAAAAACTTTCTGAAGGAGTAAAGGCTTGATCTGACTGGTCTAGAACATGTATTGTAATTTAATAGAAGATATGGTCGTCTTAATATTTAATGATTTTTAAAAGAACTTCTCAGTTCATGCGAAGAATATAGTCCAAGAATAAATCATAGTTGTGGGACACGTTTTATGCTACGTAAGTGTATACTTTGCGGTCCTCAGGTGTTCGTGCCAAATATTCTCGCTCAATAAGTCCTTCAATACGCTTTTTAATAACAACTGGACTTGGGAGGAATCGTGCCTTCAGTTGTTGAGTTACCTGGAACAGAAGGTAAAGTATTTTAATATTATTTATACTATCAAGTAAACAGCCTGGACATGACTTTATGTGAAAAACAAAGCATGTAGGATGCTTTTTCAATTATTGATGCTTTCACAAATTTCATAAACTGAAAAGCTAATTCTATATTTTAGGGGTCCTATGGTAAACATCACTGACTATAAGCAAATATATGGTAGCTGGAGCTAGGACTTTCACTAAGCAGGTGCAAGCACTGGGTTTGGAAGATAATCAGAGATGGACATGCTAGTATTTGGGTACCAGGGCAGTAAATTAAAGTCAAAAACATCCCGAAATGTGATGATGGCAAACAACCTCACTACTGTTGTCAAAAAAAATGCATGACTGCATCCATACAGTGAAATATTGAGATATATTTACTTTTTCCTCTCCATGTCAACTGTAACTTTGTTTAGGAAAAGCAAGCCTGCTTACATTTATACATGCTAGATTACATCAAAATTAGACCGACTATAATACACCATATGGAAGCTAGTGTTTCCACGGCCAACTCAAGGGACTGGTTTTGAGACTGAAGTGGCCTGAATCTAAATTATTTACTTCTAGAAAAAAAGGTGTCAGTGTGTAAGTTTTTTAAAACAAGCATCACTTATTTTGGTGGTACAAACTACTTTTATGGTTATTATTAAGATTATAAGCTGAGGCTAGAATTAGAGTATCACCCAATCCTACAGAAGTCCTTCCTCAGGGATATGTGCCTAACTCCATTTGTGAGTACTTTTAAAGAACTGCTTTAACACTTTAATTGGGAGAGTTTTCATGCATCTTTTAACTGTGAAACTTTAATTTAAAATTGTTTAGAAACTTAAATACTTTAATTTCAATATTTCAGTGATTAATTAAATTACCTCTGCTACTAGCACATTATGTTGCATCTTCTTTCTAGATTTCATTATCCGCACTATAGCAGCCTCTATCTCATGCTTTCTGTCATCATCTACTTTTTGTCTTGTTTCTTTTCTTTCGGGGTCTGACTCTCCTTGTTTGGCAGCAACTGAAAGAATAGAATAGACCCACACAATTAAAATAAAAGTAGCATTTTTAAAAATAGGAATCATCGACAGTTTGAAAATAAGACAAGTCAAAGTGATCCAGTAGTGTAATAACAAAACCTGTTTGATTTTCATTCCTTAATCAAGGTGAGGTTCTTATGCTCTTCCCAGATACAATTCCCAGCATCTTTAATTGATTATGCACTCAGAAAATGTTGGAAATTGTCTTTTGGTAATATCTGGAAGGCAAGAGTACTTTGTTCCTCCTTTAAAAGAGAGCTGATGCTTTTCATGAAGAAATACTTTAATGAGAGACATTTTGTTTAAGTCTCCCGGGGAAATACATCAACAGACAAAAATAGACAAAAGAATGAGCCTTCGAAGAAACCCTCACCCAGAAAAAGAGAAATTTGAAAGAACGATTAGACAGAGAATTATCTGATATAGAATCACAGAGATCTAACTGATAAATAACAAAGTGAATCAAAGTATTTCGGGACTGGATCCAGAAATATGAGAATGAAAACCTTTAGATTTGGCAATTTCAGTGGAATGTCTAAGAGAGACTATCAGTTCTAGAAAGGAGAATGGTGTTAGAATGGAAAATAAACTAAAAATTGCCCCCTCCCCTTTCCTTTTTTTTGGGGGGGGGGGCAGGACAGTGAAATATTTGAAATCACTGGAGAAGAAGCCAGAGAAGAGGAGCTATGTTGAAGAGTGTGAGAGAGAGCAATCAGGAATCAATCAACAGTGAAATTGACAGCTAAGTGAAAATGAAAATACCTGTTTGAATCTTGACTCTGTGCAGTTTGGATGTGAATTGATCATTCACTGTAAATATATGTCCATTTTCTATTTCTTTTGATTTTGGCTCCTTTGTAAGAACCCGTTGTGTAGGTTTTCCACATGCGAGGGACTGCAGCGCTCGTACTAGCTCTCTTTCAGGAATATCTGTCTCTTGTTGTATCTCCTATATCAAATTGAATAAAGATGTACACAGAAAGGCAAATTTTTAAAAAGAGCCCTTGGGAGACTATCGTTCAATCTCCTGATCAAACGGAGGTCACAAAAAAGAATTTATGTTGTGATGTCACCAAAAGAGCATTACGGAAACTTCAGTCTATATTTGCATTTTTAAGGATCTCAGAACTGGGAATGACAGAGAAGCTGCAAGAAGCTGGGGTGAAGAGTGAAAATTGAAATGGTTTTCTCTTCAGAGGTTTAATTCTCATTGTTATTGAAAAAAAAAATAACACCCACTCAAAATTGGTCACTTAGTGGTTGAATTTATGTGATGTGTACTTAAGATATGGGGTGACCAATTAAGATATTGGGGAGTTGTATACAGTCTGTAGGTTATCCATTCTGTACAAGGGCATGGTATATTTCTAACACAGATAATAACAGTAATTCTTCCTCACTCTTTCGCCCTTTATCACCTCAGAAAATAGGCCACTAAAAATAACCCGAGATATCCATTGTTTCTCAAAATAAAGATGTTTTAAACAAAAATATGAAAGTGCATTCAAAAACACAATTCTGAATTTCAAGTTTCAAATTTTTAAATTCAGAGAAAGTTCTTTTCACTTGCCCAATAATTAGCATTATTCTTAGCAAGATTTTTCACAAAATACTTTAAATACCAAACTAAAACAATATTAAATATTTATACAACAAAATCAACTTTAATTTAAAATATTTTTTTTAAAAAAGTTTTAATTAAATTGCCAATCCACTAAATATTCACTTTTAAGATAGCTTTGTTCTTAACTTCACACTGAATTTCAATGTCATATATGGTGACATTTAATTGCAATAATCTAACTCTTATACCCATGTCACCTGCATTTTACAGCTCATTACATGGCAAAAAAAGGAACATTACAGAAAAAATACGCAGCATAAAAATGGTAATAGTATCACTAAATACTCTAAAAATAATGTGAGGGAGGAATTGCAGCATATCAATTTCATTTACAATGGTGTAATATAATTTCAAGATATTAAACAAAAAATGTAAAGCATAACAAATATGGCACTCTCAGATTTAATTAACAAGTAAAATGGTTAGTAAGATTAATTAGTATTCTAGTTATTAACATTGTATATCACATATAGGAATTTTCTATGCAGTTGCTCAAAGATATGAATGATTCCATTTCCTTATGATTTATGAAATTTATGAAAATAAAAACATATTCAAGAGATAGAGGAAAGTGTACAGCTAACAAAGACTTAGCTCATACCTCAAAAGTGTATTTTTCTCTGTTATTAAAAAGCATGAGTATTGTCATCTGGAAAGTAGAGACTTGCAATATGTGCTTCCTTGTATTAGAGCCAGTTACTTGGGCACCTCCTACACCAACCTCTGAACCATCTTCCTGTTTTAATTATAAAAAAATCAAAAGTCATTCTAGGAATATTTTCATTTACTTAGCGATTAAGTATTTAGTGTACTTACTAAAAAGCCTTAAGTTGTTACATATGTTTCATTTAAAGGTATTTATCTTTGTTTTCTTGTCACAGGACTGAATTATTTTGCATTTAATGGTTGGCCTGTTTTTTTAACAAGCTATTGGAAAATCAAAGTTACCAGTATATCTTTAAAAAAAAACTTTCAAACTGTAGCTGAAAGCATGAAATGCAAAAGTATCTGTATATTAAGACAAACCATAGTTTGTTGACAAAGAATGTAATCTGTGGAACAAGCATAGCAAAAAACTACTTCTTTTTTGTCTTAGCTAATGATGTCTTGAATGTTTCTGGATGGTTTTGAGAAAAGAGCAGAAACAAACCACAAAGAAGCCAAGAAGCCACAAATAAATCATATGTATATCACAGTGCTGCT
>JANHJO010006850.1:184852-195842 GCA_032468235.1 Pseudoxyrhopus heterurus | reverse complement strand
ACACACCAAGATGTATATACCTGCACCCGTGAAAATCTACGAAAACATATATATATATATATATATATATATATATACACACATACATACATACATACATACATACATACAATTGTGTGTCAAATATGATTATACAAGCTCAAGAACCCCACAGCCACTTTGCAGTTGGCACTATGGCAAGGATGAAAACATTCTGAATTATGGACTTCAATTTCTAGGAATTTTTAAACAATCATAGCCAATAGCTAAGCTGGCTCAACTAGAAGGAGTATTATATTCTTTATTAAAATATGTATGATCAACAAATTATTTCACTTTACAGATGGCACGTTTCATTCATTAAAGTACTATCTGGCACTGGCTGATATTTTTATTCTGTTAACATATACTGTATGTTCAATCAATCACTAAGTAGAAAAAAATGAATTTGTCTACCTCTTGAAGTACTTACATTGTCCTGCAGGGTTTTTTTTAATTATACAAAAGTTTTCATACTATTTATGTTATTTATGCTAAGGATAAATTTCCATATCATAAAATGTTGGGTTACTCAGAAAAGAAAGAAGAGAATGCCAAACTGTTAGAAGAAACATATCCGAGTCTTTGAAAAATAGAAAATATCAGAAACTTATCTCTGCCTTGATTGGAATAACTATAAACTGAAGCCAAGAGGGGTTTTCACAGGTTTTCAATATTCTTTTATTATAGCCTAACCATATTAAAGTATACTGCAAGACTTTCAGTGACTCCCATTTCTTGACTTTCCCATCACAAAATGCTGACACCCTGCTCTTAATAATCTGTTGTTGGCATACTTTATTATGTCTTTTCAATACATCATATACATAATTTGAAAAATGCAAAGAATATATTTACATGCAAAATTCTGTAATTCCTATATTTGTCTGATCTGTTATACCAATCAAATCAGTTAATAGTTTCTGTATAAATAAAAGCTATACTGATTTCTAGTCATAATTCAGTTTCCATTTGGAAATATATTCACTATTTGAGGTATTTTGTTTTGTTTGTGCTCTAATATTTTTATAAACAAGTTTGTAAGTTTTTCTTTTTGCATTTACATTTCATGACTTAGAAATACAATATTTAGTGAACGGTTTACATTTAATGTTGTCAAATAATGTTAGCTTAAATGTTTTTACCCTAACCAAAAATTCTCATACATTTCCTGATCTGGAACTGTTTCCTTCTCCATCAGCAATAGGCAACCTATATCTATTACTGCTAAAATTCAGCAGCAGCAGTTTGCCTGAAACACTGCATTTATACATACAGTTATGTACTTCAGAAAACAAATGTTTAAGGCCATTACCCTGAAAAAGGAAACAGAATTATCAACAATTATAATTTCAGATCAAGCCTCAATTCTTGTATTGTTTTCCAAACTGTCACTTATAAACTAATTTTAAAAGCAGCAAAAGAAATACTTCCAGGAAGCAAAGTCCATGTTTTGCTTTTGAAAGTTTTTTTTTTAAACAAAAAGTACAAAGCTTTTCCTTTTCTCATACAAAAAAGCAATTAGTCAAGTGAATGTAACAAATAAGTCAACAATAAAAATGTAAAACAATTACGTTTCTATACAAAAAATTAGGAAAGTGTTTGGATATTTGGTCTTATACATACATGAACTTTCACATTATAGTTTATAAGCCTGGTAACAACCCACTTCATTCCAAAAGTACAGTTCTGGTTTTGCTAATTTGTGCTATTTTTAACTACACCAATAATGGAATACTAATAGTAAAAACAAACTATATTTGAAAAAAATCTCTCCAAGTCTCCACTCATCTCATCCAATGAGAATGACAAGTCCTAATAATCCTTCTAACTGAGTATCAGGGAAAAATTAGCAGGCTATGGCTTTAAATTTTTTAAGAAATATCTGCAAAAGCCAGATTATAAGAGGAGCTGAAAAACTGATGCCTTAAATGTTGGATGAAAATATTGAGAGTATCTTGGACCACTGGAATAAAGAATCCAATACTAAATCTAGTAAACAATTGGAAACACTAGTAATGAAGTTAAAGCCTTAATATTTTGGAAATACAATGCAAAGGCAACAGTCACTAGAGAAAACCAGATATTTGGAAAAATATCTGGTTTCACTTAGATTAGTAAAACACAATCAAATATAAATGTTAAAAAGGTCTATGTTCCAATATCAACGTCCAGATCATCTAACCATCGAAGTGCAGCATTGTTTACACTAAAAAAATATCAGTTATGGCTAGTCCTCAACGTATGACTACAACTGAGTCCAAAATTTATGTTGTTACGTGAGTCATTTGTTAAGTAAGTTTTACCCCATTTTACGACTTTTAAAGTGAGTCGTAGTTGATAAATTAGAAACCCAGTTGTTAAGTGAATCTGGCTTCCCCATTGACTTTGCTTGTCAGAAGGTTGCAAAAGACACTTCAAGTCATAAATATGAATCAGTTGCCAAGCATCTGAATTTTGGTCATATGATCATGGAGATGCTGCAAAGGTCGTAACTGTGAAAAACACTCATAAGTCACATTTTCAATGCTGTTGTAACTTTCATCAGTCACCAAACGAATGGTTGAAAGTCGAGGGCTACCTGTACTGAACCAATATATGCCCTCCGCTTACAGCCGGTCATGATCTATAGTTTAACATTGGACCCCGCATCACACTGAGGGAGGATTCCACACCCCACCTATAAACAGAGTCCTGGCAGACGCTGTGTGAAGTGCAAATCCTCTTCAGGATTTGTCCACCGCTGATGTGGCAATTCAAAGCCTGGAACCTTTTGTGTAGGGTCATTTATGTCTACCTATGTCTGGGCGTTCAGCGACCCAAGTCACTTTCCATTGGGAATTGATGTTAAAGTTGTTGGGTAGATGTGCAAGTGCCAGTGGGGCTCCTGGATTTGAGTCTTCCAACTATGAATGAGAAAGATTGGCATGATCAATAGGAGTGAATTGTTCATAATTTTTCTGTGTCATGTGCATCTTGCCTTCCTACAGCTGGTGGTGCTATATGGCTCAGAACAGGAAGCTAGCAAGTCATGGCTCAGAACAGGAAGCTAGCAAGTCAGAGTGGTATATCCACTTATAATCCTCATGGTGTTGTTGAGTATGACGTTTAACTTACTAGTATGGTGGCTGTTAAGCCATATAGGGACACAGTATTCTGCTGCAGAGAAGACCAACCCTAGTGCTGATGACCTGAGGGTAGCAGCTGAGGCTCCACATTTAGTTACATATAATTTCTGGAGTATGTTACTCCTAATATTTATTTTTGCTGCTGTGCTCTCTAGATATATCTTAGAGAAGAGAGTTTGATCCAATGTTACTTTAGGAATTATAGGAGAGTAAGTTGTTAAGGCGACCTTTGGGGTTTATATGCTAGCTTGATATGAAGGTGGAAGCATGTAGTTACAGTTTTGCTGGTGCTAGGAATAAGCCTCCAGTCAGTGTAGAATTTTCCCAAGATTTTAAGATCTTTGGACAGGAGGCTATTTGCCATCTCCATGTGTTTCTCTTGTACTGCTATAGCCAAATCATCAGCAAATATCCAGATTTGCGTTCCCTTGTCGCTGGCATATCTGATATGTATAAGTTGAATAGTGTGGGTGCCATTACAGACCCTTATGGGAGACCATTGTATAATCTTCTTACCTTACTTTTGTTATCTTCCATTATTATCTGAAAGGACCTATCAGCATGTTATTAGCATGTTATTTTTGCAGGGGATAGTATGGCACAATTTATATAATAACCCACCCTTCCAAATTGTGTTTTATGCTGCAGTTTGGTATATGAACACAGTTGTGGTTTTGAGGCCTTGTTGGAATTCTGTTTCAATATAGCCTGTGTGAAGAGGTGTGAAGCTCACTTGCCTCCTCGTGCTGCACCCTGGATAGCACACCAGTGTGAACAAAACAAACTAGCAAACTGCTGGCAGCCAGACTACTCTGTAGACTTCCTAGCTATCAAAATACATGGCAAGGAAGACAATTAAAAAAGAGACTGACAGAAGACAAGATGGCTAGATATTATCACCAATATCACAATTATGACCTTACAATAACTCATTGTAGTAATTACTGACAATCCAAGCAAACTAATATCTATCAGAGCTTGATAAGTCTGATGTGAATGACTGACAAATATAAGTAATCCTTATTTAGCAACAACAACTGAAAAGGCAATTTTGTTGTTAAGTGAACCAGTTGCTAAGCGACATTGCGACTGTGCTTCTAGTCTTACTTCAACTTTCTTTGCTTTGCAGACTTGTGGAAGTCATAAATGTGGGCACTGATCACAAAGTCATTGTTGTAACACCATTATAACTGTGACAGTCACTGTACAATGCAGTCAGTAAACAAAAATTACTTGTGCTAAATTTGCACTGTATTTTTCAGAAGTACCATAAGTCATCAAATACAATCTAGAAAACAACCTCAGTCTTGAGTTTTTCAGCAGTTGACCCATATTTTAACAGTTCACTTCCTGAATAAAAACTGAAAAGTAGAGTTTGGGCTGATGTTGTACTTTCAACAAATCATCAATGGGAAACTCTGGTATTACATTTACAGTATTACATTTTACTGTAATACTTTCCAGGAGAAGACTAACCATATTGATCTTTTGCAAGAAAATACAAAATAATCTGATGGCAGTATATGTCAAACAAACTTTAATATATAACAACCTGATTATTTTTCCAGTTTTATACAACTCTCTGCCTTTTATATGAGAATCACTGTTTTTACTCCAGGTCAAACATGTGGCAATCATGGTGAGGGCTAAGAGATGTATGTGTGTGTGACAAAACAACCAAAAGGTCAGTTGTCGTAGGACTATCATTTTTGTAGACAGGGATTACAGGGTCATAAAAGGAGAGTTCTATTGACATCATATACATGTACAAACAGGTACACTGTTTAACCACACTGCTGTAACCACCATCATGCCTATTTTGACGCCCCCCCCTCCTGCAGATATCACCAAATATGGGATTAGTAGAGTGAATCAGAATTTATGGATCCATGCTAAAAGCTGGGAACAAGATAATCACGTTTCTTCTCAACCGCCCAATTACCTTAAATCAGTGATAAGTTTTATAAATGATAATTATATAAAAAAGTAGATCAAAGATTGAACCATCCTTTCTCTAATATCTTGTCTTGGATGTAATTACTTCAGATGTTTTTTTCACAAATCGGCAACTAATACCAGAGGCAAAATACTTTGAAGTAGCAAAGTATAAGATTCCTTATCACCTACATCTCCCTGTTTGGGTAGCATTTAAACAATTAATTATGTCTGGTTGGATACTGGAAACATTTTATAATCTTAGTCTAAAGAAACAGAAAGCAGTTTAGGGAACTTAAAAACATACAAATGTGAATCTAAAGAATAACTGTTTTCTGAAGGACTTTAACATGAATTTGTATAAACAATTGAAACTTAAACTTAATTTTGAATTTACTGTTCATACATTATATAATTGATATTTTCTATAACAATGAGTAAAATGGAATTGTTACCTTACATTGTTCATAGTTCAAAACAATTGGTTGTGTTCTCAGTGTAATGTGAGAATGCTACTAATCTTTGCTTTAATTAACCACAAACCATAGTTTGTAAACCATAATAGCTTTCATTTTAAGAAAAATTTGCACATCAAAAATAGTTCTATATAATTTTCTTTATATAAATGATGACCTACATTTTGATCGGGTGCCACATTCTGAAAACCTAAAAATTAGATAAAAACACTTTAGGCCAAAAATGGCAAATCAATGAATGAAACAAAGCAGCATAGAATATTACAATATAATTCAAACTACTGTACTCTGTTTCTGCCTCCATTATGATAAGAAAAATAATATAATTAATCTGGGATCCCACTAAAATCCTTTATATTTATATCTAGAAAGGCTATGCAGAACATTTATGAAAAATATTGGTGTAATATGTCAAACTATTAATGCAGTCATCTCCAGAAGATAGCTGCTCCAAAGCTTTCCATGCAATATATGTACATAGGTATAAACATTAGCACTTTGATTACTAGTGAAACAACTATGTATGTCTGTATACCAAGATGTTTTAATACTTAAAGAACAGGTGATTTTAGGGGGGGGGGCAACCTGCTTCATGAGGCATCTTTACTGAATGTTTTGTACAGCATTATCTAGTCATCATAAATAGAATTATTCAGCAAATATTTCTTGGAATTTTATTTAGGCATTGACAAGACTATACTTGGCCTGATTTCCTATGAGTCAAACTGAAAGTCTCCCAATGAAATCCAATGCTGTATACTTGAGAACTTCTGGTTTACAAGGCAGAAGTGCACTAAAAATAAACTATATGTATTGATCACAGAGAATGGCAAAAATGTTATCTGTGAATATAGTCATCAACAATCATGTCAATCTATATGATTTTATGGCACAAATTACAAATTATTTAGGACAGAATGATGTAATGGATGAAGCATTTTGCATATTTGAAATTTTAAGGTCCAAGCCAGAATAAAGAACTTCTTCATAAATGGTTACCAATCATAAATGCAAATCTTTAAGGTATCACAAGAACCTCTGTAATCTTTCGATACAATGTAATATCCAGATTGAAATAACTGAATACTTCAAAAATGGTTGATCATTCTTTCTTCTATTATTCATATATATTATTATATTTCTAAGAGTATTTCAAAGAGGGACAGAATAACTCAAATACATCAATCTACATATTTTTCTGTTTTATCCACACCAGAGGTTACTTACAATTTCTAAACTATGGAAGTCTAAAGTGAACCTTCCACAGGCTTTCTAAAAATGTCAATAAACTGTAATTTTTAACTGATTTCAAGGGAGAATTATAAAATGGATGGTAAACTACAATATGATTGGACAGTAATCATATTAACTATATTTAATTAAATGTGAACAAGTTTTTGTATTTTCAATACTATTATATTTTGCAGTGCTAAGACCTAAAACTCTTAACCCTAAAAAAGTGTTAAACTCACGTCTGGATTCAAAGAAAATTGACACATAAACAATTACAGAATGACTCCATGTATTAAACATGAAGTAATTACAGCGTAAATAAAAAGCAAAGCTACAGAAATATGATTCAAAGAATGTTGAAAATATATCACTATATCTGAGAACAGACACTCAAAGAATACACATTATATATTTGTCAATTAAAGGCAATGGGACATTTCCATTTTGTTCACATGATATTTTTGAAATGCATGCCTACTCATAATCGCCCCCAGAGTGATTTCTCCTTGCAGTGAAAATATGTTCTTAAGAATTTATCACTTAAGTTTCTTATGGAGGTGGGGGAGATGGAAGAAAGCTCATGGCCAACAGGATTTGCACAAAATATACAATGTATGCTCCTTTTGCAAAGAAAATAGGTATAAAAGATAGCACAGACATGGACCAAGGAGTATATAACTAACTTTTAGAAGAGCAGCAGGTTAATCTCATCAGAATAATATATTAAGAACCTCTTCAAATAATTGGTAATAAGATCATAACCTCAAAAATTAATTCAGTACCTAATTTATTTATTTTCTTTCTATATTTATTTAATTTATATGCCGCCTGCTCCCGAAGGACTCCGGGCTGCTCACAACGATAAAAAATACAAAATAGAATAAAAACATTAAAACATTAAAAGATTTTAAAATCATATGTTCATACTAGTTAAGTGATCAATATAAATAATCTGCTCTTAAATCCTATGCACATCAACTCATCATAAGGTAGGATTGTTAATTTGCATATGTAATTAATTAACTAATACTGATATTATATCCAAATTGCACAATTTACATTTACTATATTGTTTTATACAAAACCAGAAAAATTAGAACTATTTCAAAAATTTCCATGCTACTGTACAAAAAAATCTGTATTTGTCCACACAATTAATACATTAAACTTGACTCACTACTTTTTAAAATTAAAATGTCAGGACTTAGTACATATTCTAGTAATGTGACATTACTGATGAAGCCAATTAAAATGCATATTGCATTAAGCCATAATGAGATCCAGTTTTAGTTTAACATAATCTGCAGACCTATTTACGTTTTTTTATTGATATTTGGGGGGGTTTTGTGGGGTGATCTGTATATTGCCTAAGCAAAATATACCATGCTGAGGTTCAGTGCTACATATGCATCAGAAAAAAGTAACTGATTTTTACTGTTCTCTAAACATTCTCTATTATCAGAAATATATTTGATACATTAATTTTGATAGATATTATTTGCACACAGCATCACTAACTTTTATATGGGGCTATCTATATACTCTATTTAAGCATGTTGTAAAAGTTCTAAGCCAGTTACTATCAGAAAACTTTTAAACATTCACTAATATGAAACAATTTTATGGGAGGAACAGTAATACTCTCTGAACGATGTTCACCCACCAACATTTTACAGGCTCATCTGTAAGAAAACAAGCAGAATGAAGAATATTTATCCTGACTACAAACTTTCTCTTGTTCAAGTTAGCTTTTGTATACACTAAAGCAGTGATGCAGAACCTGTGGCACGCGGAGCCATGTTGCCCGGCACGCCAGCCGTCGCCCAGCCCAGCCCCACTGCGCATGTGCACGCGACCCCTGGGTTTCTAGTCCAACCCCCCCAAAACACAGCTGTTTTTCGCCTCTTTTTTTCTCTAGAAATCCCAGGGGTTGCGCAGGCACGTGCGGGGTGTGTGTGTCACGTACGCATGCGTGGCCACACATTGCATTGTGGGTGGGGGGCACGCGGGAGCGCATGAGCGCAATTTGGCACGCGAACTGAAAAAGTTCAACATCACTGCACTAAAGTATTTGCTACATAGATCTATCTCATTTACCAAACTTATCAGGCGACTAGAACATGCAGCTAACGTTTTCCTCATATTAAAATCCTAAATGTCTTTTTAATAGTTGACATATTGATTACAGTTAAAAATAACAAAACTTCCTTAAAAAGAGTAACACTTTATCTCTGAAAAAATCCCACTGGTTATACAGTCACTTCAAAATTAACAGAAAAATACTATTGTATTTCATTGGTTCTTAAGAAACGTCTACTCAAATACAGTTTAAAATGCAAGAAGATTTAAAGAGCATTTTGAGAGCACATCTAGTAAAATAGACAGAAAATAAATGTAATATTTTTTAAAAAAAAAACCTGACATGTTAAAATTGTGAATTACATGAACTCAGGGGAAACTATAGAAAAACCAATAAATTTCTATGTAAATTGGAGTAAATGCTAAGATTTTATTTTTAATCTAAGTATATTTCGATAAGGAATTGTAGGCTGTAGTGTTGTCAGTGACAATCGCCAAATTATTTGTTAAATGGGCATAATTTCTATCTTTACAAAGACCAACTATTATTTGCCATTATATTCCTTAATAAATGGTGAATTTTTTGTTTAGGTCAAAAAGAAAAAGCATTGCCTTTCAAATTTATAGATATGTGTACACCAACAGATTCAACAACTGAAAATCCCCATGCCTTCGTGTTACAAAAATCCTTGATGAGAGAATGCCCTTATGTTTGTGTTTCCAATCTTCAGTTGAAGCAACTGTCAACTGAAATCATCACAAGGTATGAAGCAATTATGGAAGAAATCATCCCCCAAATTCCTCCCAAATGACAACTGTGCCCTACTTCAGAACTAGGTTGTTTTTGCCTTCTGATTTCAAACTGTGTGCAGTTTCTGTTATCGATACTGGCTCCAAAAAGCAACATCCCAGGTGGGTCCGCTGACTGAGGCGCGACAGGTACGAGGCCGAATTCCCGAGAGTTAATTTATTCTTCTAGGTAAAAGGCGGCTCGGCCACTTAGCAGCGAAATTAAAAAGAAACAACAGATCCCTTACAAAGGCCTGGGAGAAGCGTCCTTCCCTGGGGCAAATGACGGCCCCTCCAACCTCCCTCTTCGTTTCCTGTGACGGAAACTTGGGCACTCCATTGCTCGCCAGAGCGCGGCCCCCGAGCTTGCCGGATCCCTGAGCTGCAAGGCCGACTTCCTTCCCCCCAACCACCCCCAACCCCAGCCTTAAGTCAGTGACAGCCCGGGTCGAAGGAACGAGAGAAAGAGCACAACGAGGCTCTCAGGCACATTAGCCAGGAGAGGCCGGCGTCTCGTCCCTTCGCCAGGCCGAGCCAAGCCAGGCCCTGCGTAACCGACGCAGCCTCAGTTCACTCACCGGGAATGCTCGGATCCGCATTTTGGTGTCCCTCCGGCTGCCCGTCCCCTTGCTCAGGTTCGACATTTTGGGGCTCGGCGAGAGCGGAGCCCCTTCCTGGGGACCAGGAGGAAGCGGAGAGGGAAAGGGATCGGGGAGAAGCTCCGTCCGGCGACAACAACAGAGGCGCCGGCGACCTTTACTCAGGCAGTAGACAGTAAAAAGCCGAGCCGTGGCAGGCCCAGGCGGCCGTCTATTCTCGCTCAGCGGCGGCGGTAGTAAGCGGCGGCGGCGACTCCCTCAGCCTCCTGCGCCTCCTCTTCCTCCGCCGCGATGGCGGCCAAACATCGCTCAGTGCGCAGGGCCGAGAAGGCCCCCTCCCCTCTCCCCGAGACACAGACACAGACAGATCAGGCGGGGGCGGCGGCGCAAGAGAGAGGGGGGGAGGGAGGAGAAAGGGGAGGAGCACAGCCGGCGGGGAGGAGGGATGAGGGGGAGTGGCGTGGAAGCCCAGCGAGGAGGAGAAGATTCGGCAAGTCTCGCTAGAGGTCCAAACGGCTGCCGCGGCAAACGAAAAGGGGGGTGTGGGGGGGGAAGTATTGTCTTTCTCCTCGACTGCCGCTGGGGGTGCGCGAGCGAACGGGGCTGGTAATTGGACGACGGCGGCGCGGTGGCGACAGGATTTTGTTGTCACGCGGTAAAAGCTCAGAGGAGGGCTGATTCATACGTAGCGTTGCTCGACTGGTTCCTCCCCCCCCCGCGGGGGGGGGGGGGG
>JANHJO010006850.1:156884-168192 GCA_032468235.1 Pseudoxyrhopus heterurus | reverse complement strand
TGTGTGTGTGTATACTATATGTATGTGTATATATGTTTGTGTATGTGTGTGGCATATCCAGTTGGCATGGCATGCTCCCTGTGTGTTTTAAAAGTCTGGAGATCAGAAAAAGTAAATTATGGGTGTGCATCAAACTGCTTCTGAAGAATTGGGGGACAATAATGGTGGTGATGTGGATGTGATCTGAATTAACCTGAATTAACTGGTTTCTAATCTTGAAACATGATTATGTAATATTGTAACATATATTTATTTTCCTAGATGTGTCCCCAGATATGGTCCTAAAACAATTTGGAGAATATTTTTTTGAATTCTGTAAACAGTCAGGTTATGACCACATGCTGAGAACGCTGGGAGGAAATCTGTATGAATTTATAGAGAACCTGGACGCATTACACAGTTACCTCAGTCTGTCTTACCAGGCAAGTGAATAGAAGAGAAATCTGATTCTTTATTATGAATTCATTCATCTTTTCAATAATAATATAGGAAATATATGTGTGTGTGTACATGGGTGGATGAGTGTCTGTGGGCATATACATACATGTATTTTATTAATTCTGATACTTTACTTGGTTGCTAAAATCTGACTCCCATTTTAAATATGCATGTTTTTATCAGATCAAATTGTTTCCGTCAGACAACTGGCAATAATATTCTTTTTATTATTGTGACCTTACTATCATCAGAATCGAGGCACTTCTGTTGTAATACTAAGAAAGATTAATCTTGGAGATTCTATTTGGATTTGGGAAACATCAGTGGGATACTACAGTTTCCCTCACTCTCCATTAAATGCCAGCTTCAGATGATAGATTTTTCCTAAGAGTGCAACAGACAGGAAAACATTAAATTCCCACAATGCATAAAGACCTTCTAGGTGATAAATGTTTATCTTCCAAAAGGAAATCTGTATGACAAGTAGCAAGTTGTTGGACAAAAAGAATAGAAAGGCTTAGTTGTAGAATTTCCACTTGCACTCCCACCATTGGGGTTCATAATTTTTTTTTTTTTAAATATAGTATGCAGTGGGGAAGAGAGCCTCTAGAACAGGGGTGTCAAACTCGCATCATCATGGCATTGTCATGTGACTTATCAGGACTTTTCCCCTTTGCTAAACCAGGTGGGGGTGTGGCCAGCACATGATGCATCTGGCCCACGGCCCACGAGTTTGCTGCTCCTGCTCTAGAAGTTGGTGTGTGATAGTTGATTAGATGAAAAATTAATCTGATGTATCATAAAGATGATGAACATGTAGAAAGATGTTGTAATGTTTCCACACTGCTATCAAGGAGCAGATTTCTAATGCCTCAAAATGAGCAACAATTGCAACATGTCTTTTCCTATGGTATCAGTCATAAAAATATGCATCTGGACCAGTGGTGGGATTCAATTTTTTTTACTACCGGTTCTGTGGGCATTGCTTGATGGGCGTGGCTATGCGGTCAGCCAATCAGAGGTGGTATTTGCCAGTTCTCTGAATTATCGCTACCAGTTCTCCGGAACTTGTCGGAACTGGCTGAATAGCACCTCTGATCTGGACCATCATGGAGGTTGATGGATTGACAAAACTTGCTAAAATGAACAGATTGATCGCTTTCATGAGAAAAAGGACAATTCCTATGTTTAGTAGTGATTGGAAACCCCTTATGGACATTTTGTGTAAAAATGAAAAAAAACTGAACTTGTGATTTATGCTTTTGATCATTAGACAGGATATATTATAGAAAGAAGAGAGTCATGATGTAAAAAGAGAGGTTAAAATGTAATTGTACTTATAATTGTTCTGAAGAATATCAGAAGCCACTTCTTTATAGCTTTATACCTTTTTCTGCAGCAAGTGTAACATTATTCCTTTTGAGTGTTTTTCAGGAGATGAACGCTCCTTCCTTTAGGGTAGAAAAGAATGAAGATGGGTCAATGTATTTGCATTATTATTCAGACAGAAGAGGCTTATGCCACATAGTTCCAGGTAAGTTGATATATGTGCATGTGTTTAATATGGGCTTTGAAATGCTGAGGTTTTAATCAACAATAATCATTTATGTGTACTTTCCTTTTGATAGCTAATTAGCTAGCTAGCTAGATATGTTAAGTCCAAATTTCAACAATCACAAAATTTCTTGCTTCAGTGGTAGGCCATTAGATCTGTTTAACATTAGATGATGATGGTGGCATTTAGCATCCTCATGCTCTATTGAACAATTGTCTCCTTTAGGAGGTTTGCATGAAAACAACATGACACTAGATAAGACATTTATTACTGGTCAGCCAAAGCAGTTTTTATTTTATTGTATTTTCAATTGTAGTCTGTATTTTTTTTATTTCCTTAGAATTATTATTCTATAATTTTTTTGCCCTGGAAAAATGTTGAAGGGACAGATGAAGATGATAACAGCAACAATAGCCAACTAATTAATGGATTAATGAATGTTTTAAAAATATTACATTTTGCCCATTTTTCTGAGTTCATGATTTCTCACTGCAATTTATTCTACTACCACTAGACTGAAGGATAGAGAGTGAACTAAAGTAACCTAATGAGCACCAGAGCTGTATGAGATTTGAACCAATAAAACCTATATTTGTTTGAAATAAAATCTGTTTATTAAGGCTGACAATTGAGATTGTAGCTGTTGGCACAGTCACTGTGTAAGGAAACATAGTTTGAGTGCTTGAGTAAATATGCTAAAGATATTACATAAACATGTGTAATATCATCTGGATTTTTTTTCTCTTTGGATTCAGGAATCATTGGTGCAGCAGCTTTGGACTTTTTCAATACTGAAATTTCAATGGAAATTGTCAATCAGACAGAAGAAGAAGAAAGAACAGGAAAAAAAGAACACATTGTATTTCTTGTAACACAAAAACCTGTATTTTCCTACAAAAGAAGAAACAAGTTCTCTTCCTCACATTATCTTCCAAATTCTGGAGCTCAGGCAGAAAGAAGACTGAATAAAGAGGTACTATAATGCTTTTTTTTTTTAGAGTGGTGTGGTAGCCTAGTGGTGAAGACATTCACCTCCCACTCTGAAGGTTGAGAGTTCAATCTTAGCCAGCAGCAGATGCCTCTCTCTCAGGATGCAAAGAGAGAATATGAATTGCAAACTCCACATACCTTTTAGGAAAGACATCTGGCCAATAAACACCTCAGCTCCATTCCAGTCACCCTGACTCTAAGGGATTAGAGCTGGGGTGTCAAAGTGGATTTCTTCAAGGGCTGTATCAGCATTGTAGTTCTCCTCCATGGCCCAGCCGGGGAAGGGGGAGAGATGGGATGGATGCCTCCTGCAGCACCCTGCTGGCCAAAACAGGATATGGGGGGAGTATATGGCCCCTGTGCCCCATTTTCAGCCTGGATGGTCCCCTGCAGCACTTTGCTGGCCAAAACGGGACATTTTGGCCAGCAGAGTGTTGAAAAATGTATTTGTAATTGTGATATTTGGACAGGAGCAGGGGTATCTGCAGGATATGGTACAGAGTTGAATGATCAAATACACATGCTTACAAATCTGAAGGTATACATGTATAAGTACATCCAAAAGTGCTTTAATTTTCTGAAATGAGACATATTTTTACTTATTTCAAGTAGTTAATTGTAATTGTATCTCACAATTACATTTATTCTTTTGTTAAGAAATAGTTTATTTCTTAGTTTAAAAAATATGTTTAAAAGTTTTGTGATTGCTTTTTATGTATCCCACAGGAACTTGAAAGAACCATGAATAAGATCAGAGATAAAACAAGTGTCAAAAGGAGCCACTGGGAAACAATCAGAGGAATTGTGACAATTGGAAAAGGTAAATGGGTTGGCTATAATGTCAGTTGTTTTTTTTAATAAAAAAGGTAAAGGTTACCCTGTCAGTAGTGTCCAACTCTAGGAAGCCGGTTTCTTGGCCAAGGGAACCAGTGTTATCCAAAGACAATTTCCATGGTCATGTGACCAGCATGGTTATATGCCAAAGGTGCACAGAATGCTGTTACCTTCCCACCAAAGTGGTACCTATTGAACTACTAGGTTGGCAGGAGCTGGCACAAGTGAGACACTTGAACCCAAGCTTTCAGCTCTCCACCTCACAAGCTCAGCATCTTTAACCACTGAACCATTGCACCCCTCTAGTTTTTTTTAATAGTTTCCATTAAAAAATTAAACTGAAAGCACTTTACAGGTATACCCATCATTGATCCTGAATTCTGATTATATAATCAATCAATTTATTTTTAAAATGTGAATTGTTGGTAGTACAAGTCCAATAGGGCAGGGGATGAGATGTTATATATTTAAAAAATAAATGACATGACTGCTGATGTGCAAAGCGGTAAAGGGGTGTACTCTATGTTCATTTTTACAGGCTCTTAGTCTTCCATTTCAGCCAAATTATGTATGTTTTTCTTTTAATGCTCCAAATCGACGCTAATGTTAGAATAAATAGTATTTTAGTATTTCAGTGCTTTAAATTGTACCATATTCATATACATAAAAAAAAACTCCATCGACGGACCTGAATTCTTGAAAGACAGGAATGACTAGAAAAATGAATGTTTATATATAAACAACAAGCACTAGGCTGCTGTTGATTCTGTCAATGAATTAAAATGACAATGAAAATGTCACTTTTTCATATTACAGGTCGACTTCTTAAAGGATTTGATCCTGTCTATCCTAGGACTCTCTGGATTGACCCAAAGACATTTTGCATTGGGCTTCCTTTCCATATTGTTTTTGATGAACAGGTAAGAAAATCAACATTGGATTGTTTTGAAGTGCATATATGTCTTTCCATAAATAAGTGGGATTTACTCCCATATAAATAAATAGTTGAAACAGATTTGGGGACCATATAATCCTGGAAGAAGGACCATATAATCCTGTGTTAATGTATCACAGATGGATGCTACATTTGCGCTCCTTCATGCCCTGAAAATACTTCTGAAGATTTAATTAAAAGTCCCTCTCTCTCCCTCTCCCATCTATCCATCATCTATCTGTATTATTTATTACTGAGAACTACAAGCTTATTTACAAGATTACTTATCCTGGAAAATAATCCCATATGCATTCATCCCATTTCTATTTGTATTGCCAAATTATCCACTAGAGTGCATACATACATACATACGTATGTACATACATACATACATACATACACGTGTCTAGCTTACATTTTCTCACACTAAACGCAACTTAGTAGTTATATATAACATGGTGATGTAGTTTTGCAGCATGCAAGATAAAGGATGAATAAAGTTTAAGAAAACAGTTATAGAATGAAGGAAGGGTTAAGAAAACATGTGTAGAGCTGTTTTCATTACAATAATATATGAGCAAGCAGGCTGGATCCCTTAAATTCAAAGTTGGCAGACTTTATTTCACACAGTAATAAACCAAGCAGTAGATTCAAAACAGGGAGAACAGATTCAAACAGAATCTGATATCACAATAGAGAAAATATGCTTAGCTGCCCAAATTATCTATAGCACTCAATATCCTAAAACAGCAATGGTAATTTTTTTAATATATGCACAGAAGGGCATTAGACATACATAACAAAGTATAAAGACATCGATATATTACATGCATCCCGACGTCTTCAAATGAACGAGTCAGTCATGCATTTGGTTTATGATGTTTGATGCAAGTACATATATTGCATCATTACTGTGATGATGTCATGATGAGCCTGTTATTTGCTTCATGCTTGCCTGCCCTGCAATTGACTGTGGCAGAAGTCCTGCGCAAGCATCTTTAGTTCTTCCTGCTGCTAGGCAACATGCATATAGAGCAGTTAATTAGGTCTGCCCACTGGCTCATCCCTTCTGTAGGGATTCAAGGAAGAAATGAGTCCCTTGGTTGTAGATGGATTGGATGTAATGATGAAGGTGGCAATGATATTACTGATAACACAATCCAGCAGTTTTGGACAATTTATCCAATTAGTAACAATTATAGAAACCTACATGTAATGTTTACAAAATGAAATTCTATTGACAGTGGAATGAAAATAGGGAAAGTAAAAGCAGGAATCCTGTTTTCTTTTCTTTTTAAAGCTCAGAGTGAAACAAGCTGGGGTTAGTATTCAAAAGATTGTGCCTGGCCTTCAAATACTGGGCATCCGTCTCAATCAGTACTTCACTATTGTACGCCCTGAAGTGAAATTTACCATCTCCAGTGTTCAGAGATTCATCAACAGCCAATTCATTTTCCAGACCAAGAGAGAGATGATGCCGGCCTCTTGGAAGCAGCGTCCTATGTTAGAGCTAAGAGGTAGTACTCCCATTTCTCAATAGCTGTTAGGCAATAACACACCGAAGAGATAACTATGTCATGGGAAAAAACACAATTTCTCTCTAAAGTGACACGCCTGTTTCCATTGGCTGAATTGCTTCATTACAAGTGGTAGAGGCTTCTCCATAAAATATAAAATCTCTGAACACAAACATTTTATATTATGGAGAATCTTGGCCTCCTTCCTGATCCTTTTTCCATAGGCAAACCCTGAGCTGGCCTTTCGGATAAGAATATAGATCAGTGGTACACATTATGTTGATGCATGGCTGCCACAAGCAAGTGTGCAAATTGTACACTGTAGAAAATAACCATGTCCTGGGGCGGCACATAGTGAGAGTGGTAGTAGCCTGGTGCCCCATTGCAGGGTGGGAAAATGCCCATCCAGTGAGTATTCTGTGCACTTGCACATGCGTTATAGAAAAAAAGAGAATGAAGTGCCAGGAAGCCATAGCTGCCATCTGGCTTGGCCTTTTGATGGAAACAACCTTTTTGCACAAAGGCACCTTACATATCAGTGGCAATTTGGTATCTCTGCCTAAATTTGGGGGACCGTTGGAAACAATATTATGGCCATTATATGACAGTGTTGCCTTGGCCTTTGATTGCCTTCCCAGTAGATGGGTTGTGATTTTTTTTTTTTAATGTTCTGGGTGGGTCAGAAAGGAATCAGATTGGGAAGAATATATTATATTCAATATTTAATGCCTGCCCATCATTATTCATTTGTTTGAACCAGGGCAGATGATCTGGATGGAGTCTGTTCAGTGCATGCTGTACCTTTGTTCCCCTCTGCTGCGTACGTTGCATGAGTTGGAGGAAAGACACATGCACATTTCTGACATAGCTCCCCATGATGTCACTAGAGATTTGATCTTGCTCAACCAACAGCGGTTGGCCGAGATGGAGCTCTCTAATCAACTGGAGAGGAAAAAAGAGGAGCTGCGGATCTTGTCTAAACACCTGGAGGAAGAAAGGAAGAAAACAGAAGCCCTCCTGTATGCCATGCTGCCTAAACATGTTGCCAACCAGCTCAAAGAGGGGAAACGAGTTGAGGCAGGTGAATGCAATGAGATACAGATGAGTTTAGATACGTTCAAGGCGGTGATCAGTAATTACTATGGTATCTGTTGCTTGGAATCAGTGGTAGGCATTTAAGGACAATGTACAGCAAGTGCAGAAATGTTTTTTATCTTCAAAATGTATGGGCCTTGAGCAAAGCTATGTTAGTCCCCCCCGAATACACTGCTATCAAAGAAATTTGATATATTGATTCCATCTCAGTACTGATTTATTTTTCCTTCCAGTAATTTTTGTTTTAAAATCCCATGGCCTTCACTCTAAGAATGCTATTTTCTGTCACTTCACATGGTGGGAGTTAAAAGCCTTGCTTAACATTTCCAGCAAACAACAATTGGTATAATATATTTAGGCTTTGTTATGGAATGCGTACCATTTTTTGTAAAGGTATTTTTTGGTATTTTTTATGTTGAATCTATTGGAGCGTTATTTAGAAAATATCTTAATATAGTAGAGTACTTTGAAATATTTTTGCATAGCTTTATACAATTTTATCATTTGCCCATTTTCTTGGCTGATTTTATTTTCAAAATAACAAAGAAGCTGGATTAATATATTTTGAAAAACATTTCATAATTGATATTTTATAAATAGATACTAAAATACTAAGTATATTAAAACGTTTATGCAGTATTGGTAAGTTTTGTGATCAATTTCATTATGAAACTAGATGTGATTTCTAAAACTCCCCTCTCTTTTTTTTCCTCTTTAACTGTAGGAGAATTCAAAGAATGTACTATATTATTCAGTGATGTTGTGACTTTTACCAACATTTGTGCCCAGTGTGAGCCTATTCAGATAGTCCTCATGTTAAATGCAATGTATCTACGATTTGACAGGCTAACCACAGTACATGATGTCTACAAGGTATTTTCAATTGATATCCTAAAAGTGATATTATGGGAGAAAGGAATAGAGATGTCAAAAGTAGCTCCTTTGTAACCCTATTCTGATTTAACTGAGGATCATCAGAGACCTATATTTTCTTACAGGTTCCCAACAATCTCTGGAAAGTAAAGCATAAATTAAAATATAAAGTGTCTAGACAGACCCCTGCCAGTATTGGTGGGAACTTCTTGTTGGTAGTTCCTTGATTAGGGTTAGGGTTGATTGCTTGTATGCTAATAAAATAAATAAGGGATAAACCACACCATTCAAAAGAGACAATAAAAAAGCTAGGAAATAAACAATCCTCTCTAGCAACCAACACTCAGATAATCAGGGATTAACACCAGACAAGCAACCAAGTTCAGAGAGTACCAAGGACTTCCAACGTTTGTTAATATAGTTATATAATTTTTCAATAAAACACTAATGCACAGTGAGATAATTAATATTTAAAATGTGAAAATTCCATGCTGATAAACTATCATATTAAAAAATGTAAGAGAACAAATAAAACATATGTCTCCTTTTGCAATGCCTGGAAGTTTCATCTTGCTACATAAAACCTCAAATTGTGCAAAAAGTGCAAATTTTGAGAGAACCTCTACAGCAAGGGTGTCAAGCTCATGTCGTCATGGCAGCGTCATGTGATGTATTGGGACTTTTCCCCCTTCACTAAACTGGACATGAGTGTGGCCAACACGTGAAGCATCAAGCCCGTGGGCTGGGAGTTTGACAGCCTTGCTCTACAGCAATCTTTTTCTTTCCATTTGTAGAAAAAGAAAGCCTGAGCAGTTCCACCTTCAATCTGGCTGTAAATAATCTTCTATCTATATCTATAAAACAGAAGTATGGGTGTGTGGGTTTGTGGGTATGTGCTGAATAGGCTCTTCCATGCTTGCACCAATGTTGCCCAAACTTGCCAGGCACATACCTTGCACACTGGAGACAAGCAC
Source organism: Pseudoxyrhopus heterurus (assembly GCA_032468235.1). Classification (NCBI taxonomy): domain Eukaryota; kingdom Metazoa; phylum Chordata; class Lepidosauria; order Squamata; genus Pseudoxyrhopus; species Pseudoxyrhopus heterurus. The sequence continues at coordinate 158,982 of JANHJO010006850.1, read as the reverse complement.
TGGGGGGGGGTCACAAATGCCAATGAGGGGGTCTGTGCCCCGAAAAAAGCTGCTGAAGTGCCGACCCGCCCAACACTAACCAGCAAACCTGTACTGCGCATGCCCCAACCATTCCACGGGGCTCTGGAGTCTGCAGCTGGCAGTAAGAAACAGCTGTGGAGTGTGGGCAGCAAGGGGCAGCGGGCGGCAGGCAGGCGGCAGGTGGCCAGGCTGCGGCTGGGCAGCTGACCTCCTCAGCTTCAGGTGCAGAGGCGGAGGCGCCAGCAGTGACGGGACAATATACCCAGGTGAAGCCAGGTAATCAGCATATATATAAAAAAGGATATGGGTGTGTATGTATGTTCCATATACAGTCTTGAACGGCTCGACCAATTTCAACCAAACTTGGTACACAGATACCTTACCCTCCGGGAACAAACACTGTGGGGGTAAGACAGCCCTAGTACCCCTCGGGGGGGTCTGTGTCCCCTAAAAATAGCGCTAAGCTGATGAGAGACCAGCATCAGGCCCATAGAGCTATGGACCCATAGAGCTACTCACTTGCGACGCTGCACAACAGACCAGCATCAGGCCCATAGAGCTACGGGCTGATAGAGCTACTCCATCTAAATATAGCATTCCGATAAAAAAAATACCCCAGCAAAGCTGGGTTATCGGCTAGTATATTTAATGAAACTCAACACAGTCTTTTGAAATAAAAGATGCTATCTGTTTATTTGTTTTGTTTAGGTTGAAACCATAGGGGATGCCTACATGGTTGTAGGGGGTGTCCCTGTCCCTGTATCAACCCATGCTGAACGAGTTGCCAACTTTGCCCTGGGAATGATCATAGCAGCCAAAGACATAAAAAACCCTGTTTCTGGAAATCCTATTCAAGTGAGTAGAAAATAGAAATACAAAAAAACAACAACAACCCACCATGATTTTTAAAGGCAGCATCAACAGAGGGATAGTATCAAAATCATGAGAAGTGATAGTATCACTTTATACAGCATTAGTGAGGTCATACCTGGACCACTGTGCGCAATTCTGGTCACCGTGATATAGGAAAAAAAGATGCTGGGACCCTAGAAAACTACAGAGAAGAGCAACAAAGATAATAAAGGGTCTGGTGACTAAACCGTATGATGAACAATTAAGGTAACTAGGTATATCTAACCTATTGAAAAGAAGGATTGGGGTAACATTATAGCTGCTTCCGGTACTTGTGAGGCTTTTGGGGGGGGGGGGCAGGAGTTGATTTATCCTCCAAAGTACCTGAGGGGCAGGATGAGAAATAATTGGTGGAAGCTCATTAAAGAGAGTTCCAACCTGTATCTAAAGAGAAATTTCCTGATAGAACAATTGATCAATGGAAGGACTTGCCTTCTGGAATTGTGGGTGCTCCATTGCTGGAAGTTTTCAATAATAGACTGGACAGCCATTTGACCAGGATGATATAAGGTCTCTTGCTTTGAGCAGGGGTTGGATTAGAAGACCTCCAAGGTCACTTCCAGCCCTATGATTCTATGATTTGATAAGTATATATTTGAAAAGAGCAAATAGATTCAGCAGAAATTTTGTTTGTTTGTTTGTTTATATATTTATTGATTATTTTGAACTCTTGTTCAGATTAGGGTTGGGATCCACACAGGATCTGTCCTTGCAGGGGTTGTTGGAGAAAAAATGCCACGTTACTGTTTGTTTGGAGATACAGTGAATATAGCATCCCGGATGGAGAGCCATGGAGTGCCAAACAAAATTCACCTCAGTGGCAGTGTTTATCAGTGAGTAATGTTATTGTCCTTAAACCATTGCTTTATTATTGACTGACCTGGTTGGAAGTTAGGGAAAGGAATTTAAGAAAACTAGAACGCATCAGTTTGGTTTGGACTAGGGAAAATGATTTTATAGTTATATAGTTTGGATTAGGGATAATATAGATTCTTTTATGGAATGTTTTATAAATGTTTGAATTTGTCTTTAAAGAAATGAAGGACAATTCATTTTAAAATAAGGTGTATTCACATTTTAACTGTCTAGATTTAATTCTCTTCCTCCCATGTATCAATAAAATTATAAATAAAACTCTCCTCTCCTCTCCTCTCCTCGCCTCTCC
>JANHJO010006850.1:142920-153607 GCA_032468235.1 Pseudoxyrhopus heterurus | reverse complement strand
AAGGATGGAAGGCTGAGTCAACCTTGAGCCTGGTGGGATTTGAACTGCTAAATTGCAGGCAGCTTGCAGCTACGTACCAATTACTAAATACTGCTCTCTCTAACCTCTGCATCACCAAGGCAGCGGTTTTGAATAGGATAACATCAATATATTTGTGAAACCAGTGGTTCTGTTGATATAGTTTTTGTGCATTTTGCTTTTTTTGTTGCATCTACTGTTAATTAAAAATATATAGCTTAATAACCAATATTATTTTAATATGTCAATATTTTTGACTTGAGTGTTAGATGAAGGAACTAAGTACATTTTAAAAAAAGCCAGAGAGGAAACTGTTGTTTTAATTAAATGCTGTTTAATGCAGTCCTTTAATTCACTGGAATTTTTTTAGCATGGATGCAAAAGCTGTCCCAATGGTGTCTGTCAGATGTTTTCTTGTTTTCTGCTAGAAAAGTCAGCCAGTGATCTGAAACATTATTTGCTTGGGTGATTCTCTGAAGATATTTATTTGCCAAAGTACTTTGCATGAAATAACCCAACCCCTGGGCTACATCAAGACAGTTTATTCCCCAAATCTTCACAGGTCTTCTAAAAAGTCCCCAGTTCACATGTCCTTTTCAATAATGGTGCTTAATTGTTTTGTGTTCTCACTTTGTAAGCATTTGAAAGAATCTTGATTTCCTGAATAAGGCGACAACAAGAAACTGACAGCTTTTACTTTTCCCCTAGAAAAGAAATGCATGCAAAATATTTTAAGTAAAAAGCCTTGTTTTAATTTCTTGAGCAAAAACCTATCAATGCAACGCACTAGATTTATTCATGCAAACAGACCCCACCTCAGAACTGACATCTCTAGTAGAAAAGTTTAAATGGTCTAGTGCTTGGAAAAAGAAAATGTGTGGAAAATGAGATTTTCTGTATAAAAGCATTGAGTGAAATATGCCAACTGCTTTTTTTTTTTTAACTTTCTTCTGCGCCTCCAGCTTCAGGCCACATGCTTGTTTCAGTAAGAAAAGTACTCAATATACATTTGTACAGAATGATAATTATATTCCACAATGGAACCATTATGTTCTGCACCTCAGCCTTATAAAGAATTCCCATTTGGAAATATGTCTTCCAAAATATTAGCTAATACTATATTATTAGCTAACCTTGGCTGATATTAAAAAGTTGAGTAAAGTCTGGTAACAGTTACAACTGGGTAATACTTGAATGGAAAATCCATTAGGAAATGCTATGTGAAAGTTAAGGAAAAAAACAAAAGCATCCTGGTTACATTCAGTTCAATAGTCATCAGCATGTTGTTGTCTTTTGCATATCAGTTTAATAATCAGCAATAAAGACTCTGCTCATGTATAGCTTCAAGAAACTGGATATCTTCCTTGGTCATGCAAGATAGGGAATTCTATGAAATATGCTCAGGATTGGAAGAGTAGTTCTATATGTTTTGGGTCAGGTTATCCAGTCCAGGGAAAAATGCTTATTGATACTTTGATTGTGACCTGCAAGTCAACAACATCTAAGATACCTGCAGTACTTTTGCGTATATGAACCAAGAACAATTATATATAATATTGTGCTGTAGGTTGCTTTGACACTGATATGGGTGGCATAAAAATTTAATAAATAAATAAGTTAGCAATAGCAATATAATTTATATACTGCTCCATAGTGCTTTACAGTCTTCTCTGAGCAGTTTACAGAGTCAGCAAATTGCCCCCAACAATCTGGGTTTTCATTTTACTGACTTTGGAAGGATGAAAGGCTGAATCAATCTTGAGCCTGCCAGGATTGAACGCCAGATTGTGGGCAGTATTAGACTGCAATACCGCTTTATAGTCATGCCGACCACATGACCACGGAGACGTCTTTGGACAGCACTGGCTCTTTGGCGTTGAAACGGAGATGAGCACCACCCTCTAGAGTTGGGAACAACTAGCACGTGTGTGCGAGGGGAACCTTTACCTTTACCGCTGTATAATCAATTATTGATTCTACCTGAAAATCAGGATGCTACACTAGGAATGAAATCTTGTTATGTTTATTTAGTTCAACCTTGCCCCACAACAGTAAATAGATCTATAGTGCATACCACCAGAGCAGAAGTAGTCAAAATACAGATGTGAATTTACTGAAAGACATCTGGGAGATCTGCAATAGTTCAGTAAGCTTTTCTAATTCTCAACTGTTTAACAGCAGCAGCAATTAAATATCTCTCCTCTACCCTGAACAACACTGCTGACATGAAGAAACTGAGGTAAGAAAGAGTGACTTTGGAAGTGAAAGGACTGTAAAACATCAATCATTTTAATTGATTAAAACAAATGTCTAGAGTCAGAATCTTCAAAGCTTAAGCTTTAGCCTTTTGCTGCAGGTTCTGGTTTGTAGTACTAAGAACTATTTAGAGTCAGAAAAAATCAGTCTGTTTCTCACCTTTGCTAACAACCAAAAAATGTCAACTGCCCATTTGGGGGCTTTTAAAAACAGATTTTAAGACGGTGGATATAAGAACTTTCTTAAGAGGCCATCTGCTCCCACTCCTATCAACCTCCATGCCCCCATAGTCAGAAATTGGCCTGCCAATAATTAGCCCATTTTGTTACTAAACTTGGCAGCACATTCTCAGAGAGACTGTAAGTAGGTTTGGCAGAAATTTTCAACAATGTGCTGATTCAAAATTAACTTCCATTCAAAATGTTTTTAAAAGGAGAACTAATAAAACTAATAAACTGAAATCTATTCACCTTGCTTACCAGATGTTTTCAAATCATCATTAGTTTTTTTAACTGAGCCTTATTCAACATTTTGTCATATAATCCAACTTACCTGCACTTGAAAACTTGATCTTGAAAAGATCTGTTTTTAATTAATGAGATTTTTGCAAAACCTTTGTCTTCTTTGTTGGATAATGGTCCGTCTGTAGTAAAGACTGGTGATTTGTTTATCCCCTTAAATTCAAGAGACGTCTTGAAAGGATTCTTCTTATCACCTTTGTGGTGTTTATTGCTGAGAAGTGAAGGCACAGACGAGATGGAATAACGCCTGACAGTCATAATGTTATCTGCACAAAGAACATGCAGCATAAATGTTATTCCAATTATATAGAAAATAAATAGTATTGTATTTATAATTGTAAGCCAACAAAGAGTCACTTGGTTGAGTTGGGTTGGGTTGGATATATAGTTGTATATCTGTTAAATAGCCACCCATGTGTGAGCAATAAACATTAAGGCAGTTCAAAATTTGATGGATATCTCATCACCATACCCAGAAACCATATGAGCATGACAAATGTGACAAACCAGAAGAGAGACATCAAAGCAATCCATTTGATGTGGAAAAAGCAATAGACTACATGTGGAGAATTTATAATTCTATTATTATTGTTCTGATTCTTGCACTATAATTCAGTACAACCAATAGTTAGGGATCATGGAAAGTATAGTCTAAACCTGGAGTTCATCTGATTAGGGGAAATTATCTCACTTTGTTGGGAGCAATGTTAAGAGGCAAATGAAGAATAATATAGGTATATTTATTCCAGTCTATCCATTTTTATTTTTTAGTTTTCCCTTTCTCTAAGAAAAATTGGATAGTGCAGTCTTGGAACTGGATACTATGGTCACTACAGTAAGCTAAATGGTAAATAATGATTTGCACTGCCTACCAAATCATTTGTTATCCAACGTGTTAAGATAGTTCTGTGATGGTCATTTCTTACCTAAAAAAGGGAAATCAAGTAAAAAAATTTCTTCAGGTAAAGGTGGTTCTGTTTAGATAAATAGTTTAGGATTCACATTTTTCTAGAAGTTCTGGTTACCTCTGATCGTAATTGTTCAATATACTTGGAAAAAGTGAAACATTTACTGCAATTGAGAAATTATTTTTAAATGGTCCTCTTAATTTCAGTATACTTCCAAGAAAACACCTTTATGATTGTTTCCTTGCCACTCTAATGCCTTTAAGATATTTTGGGTTACAATTTTCACAGTTAGCAGGCATAATGGACTTTGGGTATGTTGCATTTGAATTATGGATTGTGTAATACAACACATCTGAAAACATCAATTTGGAAAAGACTCTATTGGGATTTTCAGTCTTCCCTTATTGGAGCATGTAAGCCTTATTTCATAAATTTATTATTATCACATACCTAGGAGAAATCCCATGGAATAAATCTTATTTGTACTACCAGAATTATTATTTACAGTGCTTTGCTTCACCTTCAAAGTTGGTCCTGGACCTTTGCTATTTCACAGAGTTAGGCTTATTAAATATACATCAGATAATATAATGTTATAATTATCTGAAAATACCATAACAGATCCAAACCAACACATAATGCACAGCTTTGTTACTTTCTGCAGCTTTCATGTTACTTTGACTATGACCAAGCTCAGAATTCTTCATTTATATTAACAAATTTTAAAAATTACATATCAATTTCCCATTCCCTTGGCTTATTTGTTCTCACAGAACTTCTTTAGGGAGATTAAATTTCAGGTTTGAAACTGTACGATTTAGCTCTCTGAGAAACCTTACTGAAGAAAATGTCAATATTATTGGTGTAGTGAGAACATTAATTTATGCCACTACTTAATAGAGTAAATCACTATGACATACCTAAGCTGAGGTCCTATCCTTCAAGTAGACTGGGTGATTATAAATCTCATTGCATGAGTTCCCAATTTCTTATGTGAAACAGATCTCACAAAGATTACCATCGCTGGTTTTTTTTTTCTTCAACTGTTCCTGATTTTTAGATTTGGGTGACAACTTTGTTCCTCATTCTTATTTTTACAGTGCTAGATAAAGGAAATCTGGACTGTAGAAGAATGAATGGAACAAAGGAAATGTTGCTTCTTTCAGAGATTTCAGAGGAATAAAAAATATTTTATGGGTTCAAACCAGTAGAGATTTTCTTGTGACATGCAATCTATGTTGTCTGGTGTCTAATTTTTTTTATCATTTCTAAACAACCTTTAGAACCTTTATTGCTGCAAAACATTGTTATCTCCCACATTATTCATGCAACTGGAAATATGGATTGTGTGATATATTTCAGGCTTAGTTAGAAAATTTAGGTTATCACTTAAACTAGCATTTTCCAACTTCTTATGATATATTTTTTTGAAGGGATGACAATCTTCGCAGTCTCCAGGTCATACAGGGAAATATGGAAGATGGAATTTCCAGCTCAATAATATTTGGGAGCTGGATTTTGAAAATGGATAACTTAGTTCACACAATATTCTAATTCATGATAATGTGATTTGTTTGATTTTAGCTGAGTATATTGTGTGAAATATGTCCACCAAAGTTCGTAAAATATTATTTAACAAAGCATAAATCAACATCATGAGCAAATCTAGTTCTTGGCCTTGTTTCTCTGACTCCAACAAAAGAAAAAGACAAACCAGAGAGTCACATATTGTTCATTGGCAGTTTTAGTTACATGGTACCTTTTTGTTCCTGTAGGGTCAAAGCAGAGCCAGCTGAAACACTCCTGCGCAGAGCCACTAGAGAACCAGTGGTCTCTTCATCTGATTTTGAGAGGCTCCAGGATTCTTCCTTTTGAGTGTTTTCTCTGGCACCCTCTTCTCGCTTTGTTTCCTTCTGCCCACCAAACTGTAACTCCCCTCGAAGGGCTTGGTTTTCCTGTACTAGCTTGATGATCTCGGACTGCATTTCGTGGATGACTTGCATGAGCCTTTTGTGTCCCTCCATTTCTTCCTCCCACATGCTAGACTCCCAGCTCCAACACAGCTTTCTTTTAAAAAGAGACCACGAATCCATAGTGAAGGGCTCAGGTGGCACATAAATGCATCCCAGCAGAAAACACTCCCATCCTGCTTTCAGCATTGTGCCATCTTTCACCACTAGAAGAGCTTGGATAGACTGTCAAGGCTTGAAGAGCCTCTCCATGATTTATTCATTCAGGGTTTCATTTTTCCAACTGAGCTTTACTTTGACAGTGGCCACTTTGGTGCAAAGACAGACGGAGGCCCTTCCTGTAGCACAAAGCTGATTTGTGCAGTGCAGCCGCTGTGAGAACTACTCATAGAAGCATGCCCTCTGCATTTGCTTTGAGCCTCAGATTCAGGGGGTACGCTGAGCATTTCTACACTAACATAAACCTGATTTAAGAAGTACAGAATGTTTTAGGTTCAGCATGATTCTGAGATGAATGCAAATTTATTCCACATGCCCGTTTTATATCCACACTGAACATTTGCTTCACGGCTCAGCTCTTGGTTTTGTTTTTAAGATTTTATTCCATAGAAACAGAAGTATTCCCATATGCAGGACCAGCAATTCCCATTAAGGCATGACAATAACCACTCATGTATTACGCACAAATATCTTTCTATCTAGCCTGTTCCGGTTAGTATGATTTGTGACATTTGCTTGAAAAAAAATGTGTGCAGAAGGTAAGGGGAGACAGATCAAGCATGAATCTTGCATTAGAATTGAAAGACAATATCAGAGGCAGCTCCTGTTACTTACTCTCTCTGTGTAGGTGCAGCATAATATCCCCGCACAGTCCTAAGGCTCATCTCTTTTCTTTTTCAGGTTGGCATGACTATTAACATTTTGTACAAAAGTTATTTCCAAAGCAATGCCCTTGGAAGCAATCTTTCATTCTTTTTTTCTTTAAAATTGTTCAAGAAAAATATATTTTGATTTATTACACAAAACAGCTGACCATGATGGAAATCATGGCTTAAATCCCAAGGAACATTAATAGAACACATATCTGTGCGCACAGTGATTTATCATGTTCATACAGACACTACTGAAAGATTACAGATGAATTAGTAGTAAAGAGTATATTTGCAGCAGTGAGAAAAATTACCTCAGAAGAAATTCAGTTGCTGTCAAATGTGATGTGTGACAAGATTATAAGGAAATGTGATGTGTGACAAGATTATTAAAGGCATGCTGTGGAATAAGATAATTTATTTGTCTAATGTAAAAGGGAGCTTTGAGTGCAAAGCAATAAATAGTGTAATATCAACATTCCACAACATGCGTATTGTTGCATTTCATTGAACACATTGCAACAGCATAATGTGCCCAATGCTGCTTTTATTGTGGAACTCCTCCTTGGAACTGTTCTCTGCTTCATTCATTCACTGTGGTGGTGATAAGTCCCAATCTTCTTCATTTTCTAAGACTCTTGCAACTGGTTTTCCTCCAGAAAGAAAATTTACTGAGTATGCTGATACCACTGAGATGTAGGTGGTGGAAAGGGGAAAATCTTGGTCAACAAGGGCCACATCAGACCCTGACAAGTGCTGAATGCTTAGCTGTGGTTTTCATGTTTCTTAGTTCAAAGCCATTAGTTTTCCACAATTACTTTTCAGGGATCTGAAGGGACAGGGGTCGTATGTTATACAGCCACCTTATTTCAGCTTGTTGCTTGGCTCTTGATTTGACTACATATGAATACTTGGTTATCTATTTGCTTTCTTTTTCCTAAGTTTCTTGCTCTATAATCAAAGGCTGCCATGGAATTATACTGTGATCTAGTTTGTACAGGCAGCAACACTGCTTGGCTTGGCAGGGAGAGCAGGACTGAGTTATTTCCAGGGTTCCAGCTTTGTGTGCACACAACTGTGATGGCCAGAGAACATTAGCAGATGTGAAAATTCGATACTCAGCTGTTTTGGCCTGCAGGAGTTCAAAAGTTGATCTGCTCTTGTGTTGGAAGCAGCCAGGTTACTAATAGACAGCAGATTAGGTCAGAGGGGATGGCAAGGAAGTCATCTTGCCTTTTTGTCTTGGTTTAATAAGGCATTTTGAAGAGCAGATTGCAATAGATGCACACTGTATGTATGCAGTAGATGTACGCTGATGCATTTGCAGAAATGCATGCTTTAAATTTGCAGGCACTACAGCAGGAACCCTTAGCTTCCAGATTTGTGCACTGCCATCTTATCAGGCTGGAATGTTGAACACAAGAGCATTGCCTCTCCTATGAGTAGTGGTCCAGTTTTGCTGTGCAAAGCCATCACCGTAACTGTGAATCATCTTTGTGGAACAAGCTGAAACCCTGCAAGAAATCAGCCCCGTTCTAACTGGAAAAGCCAGCTGATGGTTTATGGAGGCAAAGATTTACCAAAATTCAGTTTTACTATCATTTGCCAAATCAATGGCTTGTCAATGAAAAGTTTGATCTCTGCCACAAAACCATTCCCTTTTTGCATAGACCTCTACATGCAGAGACAAACTGTGGCACAGATTTGTCTGGTTCTGCCTGAAGCAGGATTGCGTCCTTATAGGACTCTGGGTTGTATATGTAGATAAAGAATTCATTGAGATACACCGGTAACTGGTACTCTCCATATCATCAAGAAGAAGCTTATTAGTTTTAATCGTAGGAGGTTGTCACAATTCATGTTATTAGTTCAGGAGCATAGCATCTTTGGTTTAGCATGCAATGTGAATCTAAATACCATAACTTATAAATTATAGCAAGTCTCCTTATGTAGAGTGAATATAATCAGTTGTGGCTAATCAGAAATCCCTGCCTAAAAAGATTATGACTTAATGCAATATGGAATCTAGTTACATTCTACTCAAATTGACATTATCCTAGAAGGGATTAAGGAGTTATCCCGCTGCTGCAGACTTTATGAAAGGCACGCGGTGCAATGAAAAATAACATTTGAAAGTGTTAGAAAGTCTATAGAATATAACAGATAATTTTATATAATAGACAACACTAGGAAAATTTAGGGTTAACTTTCAGTACTGCCTGGACATGGAAGTTGCAAATTAACCCTCCTGATTAATTTTTTCTTTTAAAAAATACACAATCTGTTAAAAAAAAGTGTTTAAAAGAAACACTTATAAAACACCTCTTGACACTGTGATAGCAGATGCACCTTTTTTCAAGCTTTTTCTGCTGTTATGGTAGTGTCTCCTGCCAGTCTCTGCATATATGAGTACAGCCCCCCCACTCACCCCATGAAACCACAAGTTGGGATCCCTTAGAAGTTGATGTCATTATAGATACATCACCACAGAGAATAAGATTTTTCAATAAATAGATTTTTTTAAAGGCACATACACATACACAAATACACAAATACACAGACACCATACACTTTCACTCCATATTTTAGTATTTTAGATGCGCATTGTAACCTATAACTAAAGGAGGGTGTGTTACGAATTTGGAATGTGGTTCCTAAAAGCATGTTTTCTGTAGACAGTGACAGTCACTTTGCTATTGGAATTGCTAAATAGCTGCTTCTAGCAATTTGCTATGCCAAGCCTAGCTCTGCATTCCGCAGTTTAGACAGGTCAATCCTTTCCTATTTCAATAAAAGCTAAATCACTTTACACATAATAATTGCATTGTTCAAACATATTCATTGCAAAACTCTCACAAATGGTGAATGCCCATATTCTGATGGCAAAACCTCTGAAGTGAGACAAGTTCTTCTGAGAATATATTATGCAGAATTTCAGACTTAATTGACATGGTAGTAGGGTTAGCGGTGGGGAATGTGTTTTTTTTCTCCCTTTTATTATTGGGTGCATTAATATTCCTACTTCTAACACAATTAATTCAACACAGATAGAACTGATGGAAATTGTTCTGAACTGATGGGAGTTGTAAACCAACATATCAACAGAACACCAGGTTGGGAAACAGCTGAGGAAGAAATGGGAAACCGTGGGACATGCCTTAAAGCATCGTGGTTAAGTTAAGCATTTGGCTTCTTCAAAATAAACAGAACTATCATAAGAGCCGCAGTGGCGCAGTAGTTAGAATGCAGCACTGTGGGCTACTTCTGCTGATCATTGGCTCCAGCAGTTTTGGTAGATCAAATCTCACCAGGCTCAAAGTTGACTCAGCCTTCCATATTTCCGAGGACAGTAAAATGAGGACCCAGATTGTTGTGAGCAATACGCTGACTGTGAGAGGGTTGTAAAGCACTGTGAAGTGGTATATAAGTCTACGTGCTATTGCTATTGCTATCTGGGCACTGAATTCCCAACTGTCAGAACCTACAGGTAGTCCTTGACTTACAACCATTTGTTTAGCAACTGTTTGAAGTTACAATGGCACTGACAAAAATGATTTACAACGGGTACTCACACTTATACAACATCCCCACAGTCACATGATCAAAATTCAGGCACTGAATTGTCAACCAGCATATATTTATGAGAGTTGCAGCATCCCAGAGTCCTGTGATAGGCAGTCAGGTCCTTCCCAGCTGACAAGCAAAGTCAATGGGGGAATATGGATTTGCTTCATGACCTCTTGATTCACTTAATTGCAGTAATTCGCTTAACAACCGTGGCAAAAAAGGTCATGACATCAGGCACAATTCACTTTCGCAACTCATTTTCTTTTCCGTGCTCTCTCCACATTTTATTTCTATAATCAGAGAATAGATTGAGAGAGAGCAGATTTTCCCAAGCAGATCTCCTACATATGCCATATAACTAGCATTTGTTCTGTCCAAATTACCTTTCTAATTGAAGCAAACTTTTGATATTGAGCACCAAGGAACTCTCATGTAAAAGAAATTTTATTTCTTTTAGTCTACTTTTATTATTATTATGGTTGGACACACAATCAGATGATTATACTGGATGGAGCTGCAGTGGCTCAGTGGTTAAGAACACAGTACTGCAGATCAGCAGTTTGACTGATCGAATCCCA
>JANHJO010006850.1:88288-100161 GCA_032468235.1 Pseudoxyrhopus heterurus | reverse complement strand
AGCTGGTGGGATTCGATCAGCCAAACTGCTGATCTGCAGTACTGTGTTCTAACCACTTGAGCCACTGCAGCTCCATACTAAACTCAATACTAAACGAATAAAGGGAAAGGGAATCCAGTAGATAAATAATTGCTTAGATTAGATTGAATAAGAAACACATGCATTTCCCTGATAAAGGACTGCTAAATGAGCAAGCAACGAACAAATTCCAATGAAGAAATCATGTTTTTATCGAGGAACGTATGATTGGATAGACTGACTTTTTATTTTTTTGTAAGGGCATAGCAAACCAAAATCAATTACATATTATGTGGAAGCAACATATTACAAAGATTTTTTTCCTGTTAACTGCTTTGTAAAGTGATCATAAAACTTTTATCCAACAAAAGAAAACAAATGTTTTGGGAAGACCTATTCTCTTTTTTTACTGATTCTGATAATTTCTAAAGTAAAAGGAGAAGTTGGCATAATTGCAAACATACATTACTTTATTTACCTTGTCATCACCTGGTCCAAACATGCTTATATAATTATTGATTAATTTAAATACAAATCCACGATCCATGAATGTGAAACATCGCTAAGAGAAAAAAATCAAAATGATTATAATTATTTCCCTAAGAAAAGACTTTTAACAGAAAAAATTAATAAGGAATTAATATCATCTTGGCAAACTGGCAATAAATCATGAAGATCAAATGTTAAAGTCAAATACTCAATTCAATATTTTTCTGATTAATCTAAATATCAATTTATATCAGTGGTAATATGAAATTAAAAGATTTTGTATTGTAACCACTATAAAGCACACCCTCTAGAAAACTTACTGAAGATGGAGATATGTTCAAATGAAACAGATCCTGTTTGTCAAGAAAAATTGTATTTCTTGAATTTTTGGCTATTAAATGCATTTTATCCTTCTGCGAATCTAAAACTAAATGGCAATCCTTTATTAATTAACAATGTTACAGTATTAACAAAGAGTTATCTTCTTTATTATAAAGAGGATGACTTTATTCTTTTTTGGTGAAAAAGTATTCAAATTTTTCTTCTTTTACTCTCTGGTTGTGAACTTTCAGCACTACCATGCCCAGTCTTCATCAGTGCAGAAGAATCACATAATTAATGTTTCATGTTATGCCAAAAGCAAAGAGAAATATTTACTATGAAAATGATTACAAGGATTGTGGAATCTGCAAGGGTCAAATAGGTTAATGGTTATTTATACTAAATACAACTTACCTTCAGAAACCTGCCAACGCTGTGACTTGCATTCTTTGTCTCTTCAAAAGCTTCTATGTGTTTCCAAATAACATGATCTGATATGTTCATTACAAGTTTATCTAGTTCAGTTTTGTACGATTCTGGAAACCTCTGAGTACGAGGAATCTGGTGGGACAGCAAATGGCTTCTTCAAAATAAGAAACTGATCTAGATCACACTCAATATTCCAAAATGTTTCCTTACCCCTCTCCACACAACAAAATTGGAGGAGTTACTGGAATTGCTCCTGACTAAGTGATAAGAGGCATCATTCTGATGTACAGTTTAATGATGGCATTTATTTATTCAGAAAATGTTTTTCATATTTAATGCCTTCATAGCACTGGATGCTTACAAAGTGGATGCAATTAAGCGTCAATTAAAATGTTATTGTTAAAAGAAGACATAGGAAAATAAATCCGATTTGAGAAATATCTTAATTTGTAGCCAGAGGATCACTTATTTCAATTCCAGTGGCAATTTCTTTCACAGCTACATCATGAGGAAAGCCAAATCACTGTGGAAATGATTAATTGGTGACTTAAAGTGCTGCAGAGATTGTATGAATTAGGGGTTCCATAAGCAGTTAGTCTACATTTTATTTTTAGATCTTTAGATTGAATAATGTTAAGAACAGATTCCTTGTCCAGATAAATTGTATTGATGTAACTACAGAAGCATTTATAAACAATCACCAGCTGCAGAAAGTATTGCCCACCCATATATCCTCCCCCAGTCTCTCTGTGCTTGCACCATACTGGCCACTCACACACTCCATGCACCCTTCACGTCATTATTGACATGAACACCCTTCCCAACATGTATTGCATTCTTACACCCCCCCCCAAATACCATAACCCTAGAGCACCCTTTCACCTCATGCCCCACCCCTTCTACACTTTCCCCATACCTTGTGCTCCCTCCGCCATCCAGCTGCAGCCACTTTTACCTGCTTAGCTGTGACTTGCAGCTTCCTCCCTGACTTTGGTTGTGGGAAGCTGGCAAGAAGCTGCCTCATCTAATGAGAATGGAATTTGGTTAACAGCAGCAGCTGGGACTGCAGGGATTGCTATCACTAAATGATGCACTTGTGCTTTATGACCATATCACTTAGTGAAAAAATTCTAGCCCCAACTGCCATTGTAAGTTGAGAAATACTTGTATTTGTATCTATATGTTCTAGGTTTTTTTTTTTTCAAAACTCTACTTATCTGTCTTTGAGTGGGACAATCAATAATTTCATAAATAGCTAAGAAGGGTAACTTGGCAGTCCTCATATATACTAAAGACAATTTTGTAAATCCTAATCAGCAAATCAAGTACTTAAGAATATAGCTTTGTCAGGATTTTTTAAAATAAAAAGCACTTGGAAGAGAACCCAAAAATATTATCCACATGTAAAGATCTCTTCACCATTGCCAAACAATCAAGAGAAGCAATGTTTAGCAAAAAGTTAGGGACAGACTTGTTCCCTGAAATAGAAGGGATTTGAGGATTGACACTCTTTCTTTAAATGAAAAACTGAAGTTGATTTCATGATTAATGGTTGGTTACATATGCAACCAACCATTAAATGCACAACTTTGTCTGTCAAAACAATCCCCTACCCGATGAAGATTATGAATCATAGTCTACCGTGCTGGTCCAGAGCATGTTGATATTTTTTATTTTTCTGCGTACTAAACCTGGATCTCTTCATTCCTAGTCTATTGAGGAAAGCATTTTATTTTAATAATCACTAATAATCATAGGAGATTTTCTATTCCAAATGTTAACTCTCTCACTATCTGAGTTATCCGTTAACAATTAACACAAAATCCATGATCTATCGAGATTGGAAACTATGGGAGATATGTTGTAACAATAGATTGTTATACTGCACCTCTACTAAGCTATCAACTGACAAGAGCAAAACAAGTACCAAAACCAAGAACCTGTTCAGTCACACTTTCCCACACCAACGAATAGGCGGGATCCCTATCTACATCATCTACACAACAAATGGAAAACCAACAGACACCAAGAAAGACAATTAAGATTGACCTATTGGCAGAATCACACACTAGAACTAGTTTGTAGGCAATCCACACTCATCCAACCCCCACTAGAACCAGCACATATGCAACCCATACTCCCCAAGCCCAGTCCAGTTATAAAAAGTCTTGGAACCCAATTTTTCTCTGTAATTACCCCCAAGAACAAACCCTTTTATTGTTGGAAAATAAATAGATCAACTTCCTTTCCACCAGCAGCATACCTTGTGTTTTATTTGCCCACATTCTCCTGGCTTGGAGAAAGGGATCCAGGAAAATTATTTTAATACTACCATACCCACTATATCATATTGACACTTTCTAATTAATACTGAATTAAAAGGCCTGCTATCTTTTCATCTTACAGCAACATTTATGATGCCTCAAGGTGCCTATATAAATTTGCACACCACTACAATCTAGAGACTTTACTGTGCATATAATACAATAACAACTAAAGATAGTACAATCTAAAGTCAATGTATATGAAAAACATATATACACTAAAGTATCATTGCACTCATTGAATATGAAAACACTTGGATGAGTAAAATATTCTTAAATAAGAACATGTTTAAATATTGATAATATTTATTATGTTGTGCATAATAGCATAGTCTTACCTGTACTCTCTTTGTGTAAACCAAATGCTGTGCCATTGATTTTAATATAATTGCAAAAAAGAACCAGGAGTGCTAAAAATAAATAAATAAATATTATTTTTCTTTTGTATTAATACACTTGTACTTTGCAGTTTTATTTTTTCTTTACAAAAAGCTCCCCAAAAGTGAGCTTTTCCATATGTGCTGAGACTACCGTTTCCATAAAACCTAAGCAAAGTGGCTGAAATTTGCTAGAGCTGTATTTCCCAAATATTTGGAAGGCATAAGATTAGAGAAGAGAGAACTGAATTATAATCTATGGAGCAATCTGAACCACGTCTGAATAGACTTTCTGTACATAGATACAGTAATTTATAATATAGCTTTTTTTTAACTTCCTCAGGTGATCTTGAAAAACTGATTCTCTGGCCTGGGGGAACCCACCAGAATAGCTTGGCAATGGCAAGGGACTAACTGAGAAATTAATAAATTCATTGTTTCTTCTTTTCCAATTGGAATTTATATCTGCATCTCATTTAACTCTTTAAAAAACTAAGACGTCCATCCATAAATTGAATCTGAATTCAATTTATAAAAGTCTTTATTCAAACAAAACCAAAACCACCTTTCTCTCTGCCACTTTAGTGCTGAATGTTTATAAAGAATATCCTTACTCAATTTAGTGTTTATAAAGAATATCCTTGCTCAATCTGCTAGCAAGAAGCTGCATTTGTGTGATGCATTTGCCAATACAGGTGTCCCTCAACAACATCACCAACTTCTTGCTTTTAAATCCTAATATTTCCATTCAGGTTCCCATGTTAACTTCTTAGCTGTTCTGCTAAGGCAGGAGTGTCAAACTCACATCGTCAAAGTAGCGTCTCGTGACATATTGGGACTTTTTTCCCCTTTGCTAAACTGGGCATGGGCGTGGCCAGTGTGTGATGCATCCGGCCCACGGGCCGGAAGTTTGACAGCCCTGTGCTAAGCAATCCTTTTCCCCAACTACAGAAAATGGACAACAAAGTGACATCATAATATAAGAACATATAGCAAAACAGAATCAGTTTGATCTGGTGAAGTTAGAAAGCAGGAGACTGTGAGTTTTAATCCTATATGAAGCACAGCTAAGTGACCTTCGACCAGTCATTTTGTCTCAATCCTGGGAATGAACCATTGACAAACTACTCCCCCAGTCCCCCCCCCCCCAAAAAAAAAATTCCTGGAAAACTCCAAAGACTAGTCCAGGCAGTCCCCGGGAGTCAAAATCAAAGGAACCAAAGTGAGGAAACAATAACCTTTAAAAGCTTCCCTGACATTTTAGCTCATGAATAAGAATAAATTTCACCTTTAGAACAAGCTTCACAGTCCTTTGATCATTTGATTGCAAAAGATCAGTTATATTCTTGGTCAGTTCTTCATGAACAGTCCGTTCTTCAAATGTCTTAGTTTTGAATACATACTAAAAGTATAATATAAAATGCAGGGAAAAAAGTTAATGGTGAGAACATGAGGTCTCATTGACTCCATGCAACCCGAATAATTTACATCGTATAGTACCTGACAGTTATATAGTCAATGCTAGGAAAATATTTATGGTACAAGATTATTAGTCTTTTGCATCTAGCCTTCTATTGATTTGAATGTAATGAAACCAAGAAACTATACTTTGTACACAATCTTCTCCTTGACCATTCAGAAGTACATCCCTTTAAGAATAATGAACTCATTCCCAAGTCTGCATCACTTGCCTGAAAATAAAACCTTCTGAACTCGGTGAGATATATCTCTGATTAAATATGTATGAGATTGTGTTTTGAACATTTTACATTATGCAGAAAGGTGTGGTGTATACCAAAATCAAAAATACATATCTCGGGCAATAAATACTCTAAGCTGTCAACAATTGCTTAGCAATATGATCATGATTGCATAGCAATGTTTCTTAACCTTGGCATTTTATGATGTATGGATTTCAACTCCCAGAATTTCCCAAAACTGCTGTATAGGCAACAATTACTATTCCATTTTTATATTAAAGTTTATTACTGTGATCATTATGTTTGATAGGTTCAAACTATCATGGGAAAGTTTCTTTGTCATTATTTTTGTGTTTGCTTACTTACTTATTTTTTTAATAACACATTCAACACTTTCCTAATGAGACTGAATACATCGTGGGATGTGGGAAAAATACATATAAATATTGAAACATTATTCCTGCCAGCATGGAAGTATTAGCATCTGCAGTTATCTTGCACATGCACCATTCTTTTGCTCTAAACATCAGCCAATCTGGAAATGTATGAAATGTGGTGACATTTAGTCTTATTCTTGAATGTAGGACAACTAAGCAAAACAATCACTCGACCAATGCTGTTTTGAACATATTAATAAGAGAATACATTTAGTGACAGCTAGTTAAGCAGTCATACAATTTAGTTTGTTTACATGTGTAGAGCATTGTCCACAACATTTTTGGATTTTCATTAGCATTACCCTCAAAATAATGCTGCTAGGAAAGGGATTTGTAAATAAGAATTCTGTGCTACATATATTTTGAAGTAGCATTAATTTTATGTCATATTAAGAAAGATACAGAGAAAAATGTTTTGAATTAAATTTGATGCTACAACAAATGCAAGGTTGCTACTTCTGTCTCATTCATGGTGACTAGAGACATTCAACATATGACGTGATGCCATCATGCAGAATGACAGGATCATGCTTTACTTGGGAGAGCAGAAAAGTAGATTTGAATCCAGCAACATTCTTTATTCTTCTGGGACATCAAATTTAATCTACAGTACATTACTACTATCACTACTACAACCTCTGTAAATGTGTTCAAACACATTTACTGTAATAATATCTCTGATTATTATTTTTGTATAGAGAGAGCATGATGACTAAAATTGAGAGGTTTTACAAAAGCAGCTCAGATTCATCATCAGTATTCGTTAATCTAAACATGTTAAGATACTTCAACTGTGTTATACTATACTTTGTAACTTCTGAAATGCATGAGATTCAAGAAAATAATAGTAAATATTAACATTCTTCAGAATACTGTTTAACATCAGGATGAATATCATTTAAATTCTTCATCTTTCTCATGAATAGCAATAGCACTTAGACTTATATACCGTTTCACAGTGCTTTACAGTCCTCTCTAAGCAGTTTACAGAGTCAGCATATTGCCCCCAATAATCTGGGTCCTCATTTTACCGACCTAGGAAGCATGGAAGCTGAGTCAACCTTGAGCCTGGTAAGATTTGATCTGCCAAACTCCTGGCAGCCAGTGATCAGCAGAAGTAGCCTGAAGTACTGCATTCTAACCACTACACCATCGTGGCTCTTATGAATGGTAATTTTCTTTAAAAAAATTCTTGATATACCGTCGTTCTCTACTGCAATTGTTCCACTACAAAATTTTCAAAAGCTGCAGTGATTACAATTTAAAGTTCATTAAATTGTTACTAAGTTTCTTTCTGAGAGGCACTTTGCATGTACATACATGCAAAATGACATGTTAAAATACAACAAAAATAAAAATTAACATTTTGAAGTTATATGTAGTTGCTTGGGAGAAGGCCTATTGAATGCAGGGAGACTTATTTCCAAATATAATATGATTGGAATTTCATTATGCAAAAAGCACAATGGGAGTTGTTTTATTGCAATAAAGATGTAGCCATTCAGTTTATTATAAATTCAATTTATGTTTTGACACTTAGATTGTAGAAAATGTAAAAGGATATATAGTCTGATAATTAACATTCATGTTGATTTATATACGTCCATTTCTCCACTAGCAATCTACAGCATCTTCATAGCAGTCCCAAGGAAAGCATGAAAAGCTGATCTTCATTTTTGCTACTTTGGTACAACAATAATTCTAGAAAAAGCTATACAATAAAACACTAATGGAAAAATTATGTTTGGGACAGTCAGTATCTTATCAGATTTGTGACATTTTATTAATGTGGAATTCAGTAAATTTCATAAGTAGCACTCAGAATAATTCTCAAAATCGTATTATTATAACTCTGTTATTATTCTTACATACTTTAAATGAAATTCTCATAATTGTAAAGTGACATACATATGCTAATGGCTAAAATGGAGCATTATCAGATGATGAATTGCAGGAATCAAACAGGTTATATAGTACATGTAGAACATCTAGCAACATCTTCTGAAACAGTGTATTTAAATGAAGGCATTTCACACATTCACTTAAAGTAATGAAGCAGAAATTAATTGAGCAATGAATCTGGAGCCATGTACATGCATCTCTGATTCATTCATGTCATTATTGATATTATTCAATTCTCCATAATATTTTGTTTGTTAAGCAATTTAACTTATAGTATGAATAAATGTACAAGAAGCTCAACAGTACCTGTAATTACTGTAATTATGTATACGAGATTATATATGGAAACATCTTATTTGACTTTACATTTCTACACAAATAGATCTGAAAGTGCAATTTTCAGGCAACAGATAAAACCTCTATTTCTTTTTTTGTAAGTAATTAACCAAAGTACTATGCATAATTTTGATAAAAAAATACCAGAACAGAAAATACTCATATATTTAATTTTCATTGTTAACCTTATCTTTACTCTCTATTAAGTGTCCCTATTTAAACTGAATCTGTCACTCCATAGTTTAAAATGATTGCTTCTTGTAATTATTGGTAAGCCACAGAATACATAATGTTACAAGGACAATTACATATAGCTCTTTCAGTCATAAAGAGAGAGATTCAATGCATCCCATCCATTACAAATTCTATCTGTATATCCAGCTGTATAAATGATAGCAGAAATCTCCTATTCCTATCATAACTCCAGTCCCCCTATACAAATGCAAAATCTGCTTTAAAAATTAGGAATTATTCAGGATCAGAGTTTGAAGTATAAAAATAGTTGCATTAGCATTTTGACATAAAAAAATGTGAGCAAACATTTGAGTTTCTATAAATTGAAATAATTTTAATAATTGTTAAAATCTATTTTAAAAGTAAATTAAATTAAATGCAACTCTGAAATTGTGGATATCAATAACTTCCTCCTTTTCCCTTTTAATATCACACCCAATGATAACTAATTAATTTAAAAATATTTATGAGTTTATTTTTTAATCTGATTTGGCAAAACAAAGATGTTGTCTTAATCTGCTTTGAGTTTTTCCCTCCTTAAAATCAATAACTTTGCTTAGTTTCTTTCACTGTGCAAAGTATGCCAAATATTTTAGTAGCTTTACTGAGGACTAATTCAAAGGGCATTTTACTGGTACTGCATACAAGGATATTCCTTTAAAGTATTTATAACTAATCTTAGTATACATTCATTCAGTACAATGAAGGATTTAGAGTGAAAATTGAATGGAAAGAAACAGAACAAGCAGTGCCAATTCACAAATATGTGCAAAATATCATGCTGGAAGATTAAAAAATGTTCCACATACCATCAACAGGTACAAAACCACTGCAATTTAGACAATAAAAAAGTTCTTGAGAAAATAATAAAAAGGCTAAAAAATATTATGCACAAGCTATTTGAAAGCACACAGAAAAATTCCCAACAATGCTCTCTTTATTACAAGCTACTGTTTATGTTCACTTGCAATCATATTGCCTCATGCAAACTCTTGTAGAGAATCAACTGATAAATTACCATGGGTAGTTTACAGAGGCAGCTAACACATAATGCTTTGCCAAGACGGCTTTAAAAAAATAAATTCTGGGATAAATCTGAATTTTTATAAAGAGATAAGAACAGGTTAAATATTCTTACCTTTACATATGATTGAATATAGTGATCTAATTTTTCTTCATGGAACTTGGCCACAATATCAGTAAAGACCCTGTAAATTAAAAGTATTGATTGGTCATATAATGTGATAAAGAAGATGGCAATTTCATTTAACAAGTAATACAACTAAATGTAAGCAAGTCTATTTAATTTAGTAATTATTATTATTATTATTTAAAATGGCCCTATTTTACATTCTAAACACACAGTGTTTCCAAATAATGTGCAAAAGCCTTGAGTTCTAGGGATTTGACCTCCTTTCCTGGGTGTTGAATTATGCATTGCACATGTTGTTCTCTAGCCAGAGTAATCTAATGGTTAAGCTTCAAGTATAGGAGTGGGAAATCCGGATTAGGGGTTCTAATCCTGATTTAGGCACAGATGCTTGCTGGGTTTCTTTGTCCCAGTCACTCTCCCTCACTCCTAGAAATAATAGACCAGTTCTAAAAATGCTTCCAAGGAAACTGTACAGACTTGCCCAGGGAGATGCCAGGAGCAAAGACCGACTTAAAGTCCCATAAACACACACACACACACCCCACACATGCTCCTCTGCTGCTTCAAACAGATTTCCATAAAATTCTCTAGAATTAACTTTTCTTTAGCAAATGTAAGCGATCTTGAAATTATTCAAGACAAAAGGGAAGTGCATAATCATAATATACAGAATTCATTTCAACCTTTAAAATCCATCCTAAAAATATTTGGCCTTTTATAAAAACAAATATGCCACCTTTCTGAACTTAACATTTGACTGGTTGGAATATTCTGAAACTCAAATAAATGAATGCCAAAGAGGTCTGTGATATGGAAGATCTGTTTAAAACCACCTGTCACATTCTGACCAACTCTTTTCCTACACATGAACTTTTATATGTGAATGAAATAATTATATAAGCCTAGGAGTAGATGGGGAAGAAATGGAGGTAGTGACAGATTTTATTTTCCTGGCTCCAAGATCAATGCAGACGGGGACTGCAGCCAAGAAATTAAAAGACGCTTGCTCCTGGGGAGGAAAGCTATGGCAAATCTAGACAGCATCCTAAAAAGCAGAGACATCACCTGCCAACAAAAGTGCGTATAGTCAAGGCTATGGTTTTCCCAGTTGCAATGTATGGCTGTGAAAGTTGGACCATAAGGAAGGCCGAGCATCAAAGAATGGAGGCTTTTGAACTATGATGCTGGAGAAGACTTCTGCGAGTCCCTTGGACTGCAAGGCGAACAAACTGTAAGGTCAGTCCTAGAGATCAATCCTGACGGCCTGTCTTCTCAGCACCATAGTTCAAAATGTTTAACTCTACTATTCTACAATACTAATTGTCCTCAGGGAATGCCTTATGGATGCTGACTCTTTGGCCCACTGCTGTACCTTATCCAGGTAGTGAATTGAACTATTGGGAATGAAAGGAGTATTCACCCACTGTGTGAAAACGACCTCCCTTCTAGCATTATACGGTAATATACAATGCATTCTTAATAAAGCCTTTTAACACTAATCTTATTTTTTATACTCATTGAATTTTCTTGAAAATTGTTCTTTATGGTTTGTTGTTTGCTGCCTGGTCCTGCCTCATGAGATGGGCAGCCACACAACTATGATTTGTAAATAAATACATGCCGTCCTTGATTTACAACCAGTCACTTAAGTGACTGTTTGAAGTTGTGATGGACCCCCCCCAAAAGCTACTTAGGACCCGATTTCAAGTTACGACGGTTGTACACATAAACACACACGCTTCCCTATAGTCACACGACCGATTTTGGATGCTTGGCAACCTTTACGGTCATTTGCAATTTTCCGCGGACATGGTGAAAAATTGGCTCCGGTCGTACGATGCTTCGATTTACAACTGCAATGACTTACAACCTTAATTCCGGGCTCTGTGATGTTCACAGGTCGAGGACCACCTGCAAATAAAAACTGTGCCATTCAAGCAGTTGTGAAAGGTAGACTGTCAGAAGCCCCCTCCGTTTGTATCTGTGATTTGCTCGTTTAACAGGGCGTGCACAGATGGATTTACTTCCAATGATGGCACTTTTCTTGCCGTTTAATATTCTGCCATTCTTGTTTCCTTTTTTTTAAATAAAAAAAGTACTTAAAACATCTGTTTTTCTGGGTCTCCCTCCCTCCCTCCCTCCCTCTCTCTCTC
>JANHJO010006850.1:50537-62352 GCA_032468235.1 Pseudoxyrhopus heterurus | reverse complement strand
ATCCCCAACAATCTGGGTTCTCATTTTACCGACCTCAGAAGGATGGAAGGCTGAGTCAACCTTGGAGCTGATGGGATATAGTAATATAGTAATCCTACCACTAAGATTTCAGTCATATTATCCAACAAAGTTAATCAAAGAGTTTTTCTGATTAGTATATTGCTAAATGGAAGTTACCAAAAGGAAAGAACTGTAGGTATCTGAAATTGTTCCCACTCTTGTTTAGACTGGCTGATATTTATGACTCTGAAGACACAAATGAATTCATATTCATTGGCTTTAGGCATACCAAGCTGTATTCAGAGGAGTGCTAAAATAACTTCATTTAGTCAAGTTACAGAAGAAAATAGAAAACAAATATTGAAACACTTGTAAGCAAAGCAACATGTGCTACTATTTTAGATAGAAACATAGAAAGAATGAAGACTGTTGATATTATAATGCCTTAATTAATGTGTTTGCTGATTTCACTGGATCCCTTATAATCATCTTCTTTACAGCCCTTGTTATCTTATGCAAATATTTCTTCCCAAGCAAAAGCTCCAAAGAAAGAGCTCCTTTTAAATCTGTGCTTGGATTATTTCCCTTCATCTCATGTTATTCAGAAGAAACTAGAAAACATCTTTGTCTATGTTACTTTTTTGAAGGTTAAAAAAAAACCTCTCAGGAATTCAAATATTACTTGAGATTCACATACACACAGTCACGCATAAAAGCCAGACATCCTAATTTTTGCTGCATTAAATGCAATGTAACTAGAAATATCCCCAAAGCAATTAAACAGAAGGCAGGAAATCTCCATCCGGAAAAAGTTAATTACTTAGAACTGTTAATCTGTTATCCTTTAATGCAGGTCTCAGGAATTTTTTGGCAGCTTGGTATCATTTATATTTTCAATGCCTGAGGCAACACAGGGTGAGAAAATGAATGACACTGTGTCATCATAAAAATAAATCAGATATTTTTCATAGATATTTAATTATTGTAATTTTTTATATTCAAAATTTATTTAAGGGCATAGCACACTTTCTTATTTTATGTTTCCACTGGAAACTGGCAAGATTTTTTTTGCAGTATGTTGTTTCATGGGAAAAGTTGTTGAATAAGATGTTCAGGGACATTATTTGATCTACAGTTACTGGATTGGCCATGCCTGGCTGAGGACAAGGAAGAAAAGACACAATTACACTTATATACCATTGTTGACTCTAGAATTCAAGCTAGCATTCATATGAGCTAGCAGTGTGCAGCAGCTGCCAAAAAAGCCAATGCAGGCCTAGGTTGCATCAACAGAGGGATAGTATCAAGATATGTGAAATGTTAGTATCACTTTATACTGCACTGGCATAAGACCACACTTGGAATACTGCATCCAGTTTTTGCTCATAACAATAGAAGAAAGATGTTGAGACTCTAGAAAGAATGCAAAGAGCAACAAAGATAATTAGGGGCTGGAGGATAAACTGTACAATGAATGGTTGGGGAAACTGAAAATGTCTAATCCAATAAAGAAAAGGATTATGGGTGACATGATAGCAATCTTTCAATATTTGTGAGGTTGTCACAGAAAGGAGGGAGTCAACCTATTCTCCAACCTCTGTTATTCTGTATTCTGTCAATAGCAACCCTGTCAGGTATGTTCAGCTTAGAGAGAGCTCGAGCTCTAATTTTAGAAGCTTTCTGGGGGGAAATGTGGTAATACTCAGAAATATGTCAGTATGCCTCGTGACAAACAACGACTATTAAATGTTAAAAGAGGGCAGAGATGCCAGATGGTGTGCATCTCTTCATATCTGTTTAATCTTTCAGAGTTCTCCATCAAAATTATTGTAATCGTTGAGCTTTTCTCTGAACATTGGAAAAGCATCATAGAAACATTTTTAAAAGATAATTTTAAAATTAAGCCAGTGCATGCATGCTTCTTGTGCAAGCATGCATATGGGTCCTTCCACGGGTTAATTCCTTATTTCTATATTTTTGTTCCAAAGTCTATATTTTCACACATGCATGCGCACGCATGCACACACACACAATGTGTATGTGTGTGTGCGTATGTGTGTATTGAATAGAATCTTGATGACAAACACCTGCAGGGCATTCCTTTATGTTTTGTTCCAGTGCCTGAAGGCTGTTGGTGTCTGGACTGAGTGAAACAGGCTGAAGCTGAATCCCAAAAAGAGTTGTTTCTCTATCAAGATACTATTGACAATTACAGGGTTCTTGAAGGATTGGCACTGTTTCTGAAAAGTCCTTGATTTAAGGGCTCCCAGATTCCCAACTACTGCTTCATGGGAAGGCAGCGGCTTTGTTAAGAGACGACACATGTCTGAAACATTATCGGCAGGTTCAATAGTATGGTTTGCACCTGCTTTGTATTACACAACACTGTCAAATATTTGTAAAAAATTGCTTTCAATTTAACATGTTGGAAAGTCCCATGTAAAACTATTCAAGTAAGACAGCTGCTTAGATACTTGATAAATATTTTCAGCTGCTGCCAGCTGAAGAGAGCAGCTGGATCCTATGTATTTCTTCCCCTAAACTGATCTAACAGTATAGCAAAGGAAATGAGAATTTCTCACAAAGAGTCCTAAAACTGGTAGATTGCAACATACTTATCTACTCTATCCTTTTTGTGCATTTGAAGAATGAAGGTGCAGCCCAACTTTGAAAACAATCCAAAATGTCTGATCTTTGAAAATTTCCAAATTTGACAGAAATTGCAAGAATTCCACAATTTTTTTAAAATTTTGGAAGTAAAGTATTCTGTTCAGTAGGAAAATACTGAATTGGTACAATTTAGTTTCTCTCAGTCTTCCATATTTCCAATTCCATTTCAACTTCCGTTATCAGTTTCAGTGGGTTAAAATAAATGATACAAATGAAGAAGAAAAGCTACTAGGACAAAATTATCGATGGGGAGGAGAGAATGCTCTTCCTGCTCTGAATTTTTCACTGTTTTATTTACTTTTATTTAAGTATTTATGAACTGATTATGTACAAATAAAAAGTATGGATAAAATATCAAAATAATGAAACCTAAGCTTAAACATTTTTAAAAAAGTTTTAAAAATTAAGATAAAAACAAAATGTTATTCAAAATGAGTCAAAAGAGTTTGAAAATTAATCATAGAATATCAAAGACAAAAAAACCCCAATGTTATCATCTGTCTAAAATTGATGGAATGACATGAAAAAAGTATTAACTTTTTGGCCACAATAAAGTCTCTGCATGGTAAGTATATGGATGAATGAGTCTGATAAAGATAAAGATTCCAGTTTCTGGGTAAGCTTGTACGGTAGAAGGAAGGTGATGTTTTAAGTTTGCCCCCATGCCTGCAACAAGCATTGTCTATGGAAAGATACAGAGGGAGAGGAAACTAAAATAGAATTCGAAGTAGCAGGGCAGACATCAGTCAGAAATGTCAGTTTGCAAGGCAGCATCTGATGGTAAAGCATTAGGTAGCATTTGCATGGTTGGATGAATAATTAATTTTTTAAAAATATATAAAATATATGTGCCTATATTGTCTCTAACTTATTAAGGCATTTTTATTTTAGTTGTATGGTTTATATCTGATGCTTGCAAAACATCAAAAGAACTTAAACCAAGGAAGTCCATTATAAGAAAATATAAGACAAGTAAAATCTTCAAATAAAATCTGCAAAGTATCTGTAAAACTATAAAGCATAACCCTCATATTTAACATACTTTAAGTCTGCTTAATTTTTTAAAGAAATGTCAACATTTTTGACAGTAAAAATAAAATTAAATCTCTCAAGCTTATTGGAAGATTAATACTGTAAACATAGACTATCTGTGTGCTTGTTTAGGGAAGGGTTT
This sequence comes from Pseudoxyrhopus heterurus, assembly GCA_032468235.1. Taxonomy (NCBI): domain Eukaryota; kingdom Metazoa; phylum Chordata; class Lepidosauria; order Squamata; genus Pseudoxyrhopus; species Pseudoxyrhopus heterurus. Next base: position 58,508 of record JANHJO010006850.1, on the reverse strand, counting down.
TTTTCATTCCAATTTCAAAGAAGGAAGGAATTATAATGAATATCCTGTCTAATCACCTAATATCATAAAGAAACTGATAGAGAAGGAAACACACTAACTGAAAGGAACCAAGACTTGGTCAATCTATAAATAAATACATAAATAGCATTCCAAAGCAAGGAAGATATACCATTAATATATATTCTATAATGTCCATTTTGAAGTGTTTTTTCATGTTTATGAAATGGTTCAAATTCAACAGCAGAATGTGATTGAACTTTTTTAAAAAAAAATTGTTTTCATAAATACATTATAAATATAATGTAGCAAGAAGTCAGCATCTTTAAAGGAATAAAAGATGCACAATATTTAGCAAAATGTTTCCTTCTGCAGCTAAGTTAATAGACAATTTTTCAAAAGCATTTTCAAAAAAGAGAACCACATTTAATTTAAACTTCAACATTAGAACATGCAAAAAGAATGTCAGAAATACCACATCAGATAGGTTGCAGCAGCTACCCCAGACTTGGATCAGTTTATATTAGAGATGGAATTACCCATTCCTTAAGCCACACACTAATTTGAGTGATTGCTCTTCTTCAATTTTTATACTGTATAAGTTTGTTTTAGTCTAGTTTTTCTGATAATATGTGAATCAGCTATGGATACAGGTTCCTTTAGAACTGTGGAAGATTTTAGTCCATGTATTTAACAGTAGAATCAGGTAACATTTCAAGGGTATAATCTTTGAATAATACTGGGGGAGAGGGTAATGCCCCAAGAAGTGGGCAAGACCTGGAGAAAAATGAGATAGATTTGGACAAAAATATTAAACTTAATTTAAATGTAATTAAAATGTGATCACATTAATTAAATATGGTCAACATGTTAATTTAATGATTTAATGAGAGACATAAAAATCAATTTCCATTACTTTTAACTATAAAGAAAGCACAAAAATGGTAAGAGAGAATATCTGAAAAATAATAAAGCATGCTGAAAAGAAGACAGAAAAATTAAAGCATCTTTCACTGGAGAAGAAAAATCGAGAAACTGAAGGATGGATTTTTGTCAAGGTATTAGCCTAAAGGCTTTAAAAATGAATGTTATCCAATTCTTAATAGGACAAACAACCTTTCTTAATAATAATAAACTACAAAATTAATGATATGCCACACTATCCTTTGGTATATGCTGTAAAAATGGATTTTTGCTATTTGATGACTGGCAGTAGACATCAGTAATGGGTTATGGTTATATTATAGGCTAGGCAACAGTTTCCAAAACATTTCTTGGTACAATTTAAAGTACTGGTTGCTGGTTTTAATTTATAAAGCTCTAAATGACTTGACATCAAGTATAGTGCATTTGATTTGTATTTGATTTACTATATACTGCTAAGAAAGTTGCACTTTCAGTAATATAAAAATTAAATACTAAATAAATAATTATGTATTGTTTATAGAAGAAAGAAAAAAACAATCTTTGAACATAATGCCCTTTGGACTCTTACAAAATTCCGTTCTTTTTAGCAATTAGACGAAAGCATTTTTACAAGCAAACTAGATAAAACCTGTACTGCATCTTATGTATTTGAAAGCTATATGTATATTGAATATTATGTATATTGAAAGAATACCAGTTATAACTAAGTTACATTCTGTAATGAATCAGAGACAATGCATGGCACAAGGAAACATTTGCGTCTTTTTTCTCCATTTGGCAAAGGCAAATAGGGTAGTTTTAAAATGTAAACATGATCTGGAAAATCTCATTAGGCATGCGTTAAAAAGCTATTTGGGTAGCTTTTCTGTGTAATTGAAATGAGAAATGGTTATGCACACTGATTTCTGTATGCACACCAGAATTATCTCAGAAGTCTCTTAACCACGTGATCAGCCTGAGCCATTTTACCTAGAACTTGTTCTTTTAAAGAAGCACATAAACCCAGATCATGTGTGATAGGAAGATTGTTTAGATCAGCTAATAGAACGCGCAGCAAAAGAGCATGGATAAGTCAACAGAAGTCAAGTTTTATTCTCTAACAGAGAGCAACAGGAGAAACAAAAACTGGACTTTTAAAATAAAGAGGGAAATAATGAGAAAAGGGTTTTTGTTTTTGTTTTGCTTTGTATAAAAGGGCTTTTCTATTATTGGGATTCAGAAAAAGCAAAGCAGATCTTGTGTCTGTCTCAGGATTACCGTTCTGGCAGAATCGAACTTGATATTAACTTCAAACATTCAACCATTCAACAAAAAAAATGCAAGGTTTTTTTTTTAGACTAAGGAGACATATTAAACTGCTCATACTAAAACAAAGCATCATGTGGTACATTTAAGATGCCACAAGAAATTTTGTTCATGAAAGAAAAGCCAAACTGGCAACTTTAAGATATATTCCATTTTATATATTAAAATTCCACTTAAAGGAGCAAAAATTCATAGGTTGCTGTACTCTAAGAAATGGAATAATGAAAGAAGAAGAATCTTGGAATATATTGTTCAACATTCTGAGCAGAGACAGTCTGGGAAATATGGCTATTCTGTTAGATGATAAGCAAGGATGGGTAGAAGGAAATTAAAATACAGAAAATTGTTCAAAGACAGAAAAATTGAGAATTTGATTTATGAATATTTGCTTAGAAAAAAATTCCTGTTTGTTTTTGGTATGTGGCATAATTGCAAGTCTTTTTATTTATACACATGGAAACATCAACTAGGATAACTACTAGATTTGATTTTTACAATGAAAAGCTGGAAATCAGCATAGGGAGTACTGTATGGGCAATGAGAGGTTCTGAATATAGCATATGGTACAATGTGTTTAGAAGAGAAGGGATATTTGTAAGGATTCTAGTCTTCAAGAGCAAAGAACTGTTAAAATTAAAAATGGCTGACAAAATGCAGAGGCAATAAAGATATTAATACAGTAAATCTATCCATATTCTGAAAACTGCTGACTTACCTGCACCACCCCTGTACAGGAATCCAAAAAGATGCAGCCTTTGGGCTCTTTTGAGATCTTTTCATCTTTATAAAAGTTCATTATGTACGAGTGGTCCGACAATTGTGTCAGTTGAAAATAGCGCTTTTTGAACGACTATGTGAAAATAAGAAACAGAATTGGCTGTAACACAAATTATTTCTGACCAGATGCTTAATTCATAGAAAACAGAAAATGAAAAACCACTAATAATCACAAAGAACAATAATCTTTGAATGGCAATGGAACTGGCCACTTTAATGTCATTTACACTGCAACAGTATGCATGTTTACTTTGAACCATCCATTGAATTTAGTACAGGTTATGTCTATGTAAAAGCTCATATTTCTGCTGAAACATAGTTTCATTAATTACATTTTGGAGCTAAGCAAACAAGTGAAAATACAAAGAAAAAAAATGATGATGAGAATTAAGTCAGGGGACGATATTAAACAATGAAAAGGAGTTTGGTACTAGGCTTCTTCTGATTTTTTTTGCCAACAGAAAATAACAATATTTTGTTATTTTTTTTGCCAACAGAAAATAATTGCTTTCCTTTTACAATAGAAAATAGTAATTTTCTTACCCGAACTGTAATGCTATTATTTACTGTGCTATTAAAATTCCCCTTATAAAGCCAGCCAGATTTGAAAACTCCAGTTCCTCCTCCTCCACCGCCTTTCGAAGATGAGTGAGATGTTGTATCCTGATTTAAAGACAATACCCTTTGATTTTTTGTTTTGTTTCCCGCAAGACAAAAACTCAGAACATGCAGAAATTTTTATAGTTATGCACTTCCCAATGGTAACACCACTCGGAACAGTTAGATATATAATTTTCTTTAGAAAATGTGTTTCCTTTAAAAAACTGAAAATGTATTTATTTATTTAACAAATGTATATATCTATCTACCAGTGGAACTGAGTCAAAAACAACAACAACAAAACTTAGGGCAAAAATAATTTTTAAAAAGCTACATGAAGCATATATCATATAATTCCTCCCTGGGTTTCATTAACATCCTGGACTCAGTGTTGGAGAAAAACTGGTCTTTGTGGTAAGCCAAAAAGTTTTGGGTGGTTTGATTTTTCAAGGGCAGAGCTGTAACAAAGGCATACTTCCTAAGCCACATCATATGACACTGTTGTGGATCTAGACCTTGCCTGCTAGATCTAGAAGCATTTGGGAATAATAAAGAGAAAGTGGACAATCATATGCTTACTTCATCCTTGTCAACATCTTCATGATCAATTTCAAAAGAATGTGAAAGAAGTTTCTCTGGTGGGTATTCATGCCTAAGGAAGAACATGTTTTAGTGGTGCTGTTAATATATGTGCCAAAATATTTTCCTGTAACATAAAGAACTATGGAGCCCTGATGGTCCAGTGGTTAGAATGAAGTATTGCAAACTAACTCTGCCCACTCCCAGGAGGTTGATTCCTTTGATCCTGACTGGCTCAAGGTTGACTTAGCCTTCCATCCTTCCAAGGTCAGTTAATGAGGATCCAGATTGTTGGCAGTAATATACTGACTTTGTAAACCACTTAGAGAGTTCTGTAAAGCACTATGAAGTAGTATATAAACCTAAATGCTATTGCTACTGCTGTATCACTGATTACTTACAAGAATTAAAAATGTAGAGTGAAACCCATCAAGGCACATCATATAATAGTTTAATTTCATAACACAACATAACAACATAAAAACAAAACTGGTCTACATGAAAAATGGATAATCCTTAAGTGGGTCTTCTAGTTTTATCCTATATTGGATTTCTTGCATTGAGTGGAACATGGGTCACATATCTTAGTATTAGATATGGGCTTAGTGAGTATAATAAAACATGAAACATACAGAAAAAGGACTCAAAATAAGTGAGAAAATTATTATCTGATTATATTTGAAGTACACCTCAGTTGTTTCTAGAGACATTAACAGAAGAGTTAAAAATACATTCTTAATTAGAATCCAAATGCATTTTACATTGCCTCTTAGCCCATGCTCCCTTCTGTGTGGGCTGTTTCATGACTTTCAGTTACATTGAAAATGTAAGATGTAATAGTTATTTACAGAAAAAGGGAAACCTTTTAAACCTTTAATTCCTCAAGCAAAACAGAACCCACCACATTAATCAGAAAATGTCATACTACTTTTATGAGTGCAAATGCATTCTACAACAGAAACGAATACTTTCCTAATGTTTTCTTCAAAATGGCTAGATGGGTCTATGGATAATTCACTGAAGATAACTGAGATGACATGAACTTTTCTTCAGTCATTAAATGGGAGATCTCTATAAAATTGGGTCACCATCTCTATAAAATTGGGCCACCCAGTCTGGAAAAACTGTCACGAAAAATACATGCTTTAAAAGTTCATTATCTAAGAAACCACATGATGAACTTATCTAGCTGGTAAGATCTGCAGAAGACACTCATTTGAGGGTTCCCTCACTGACGGATTTGTCTTTCTGACATTGGACAGAGAGCCTTCCAAGTTGTTTAATTTAGGCTATGGAATGCATTTAACTTGGGAATTGCATTGGGCCTCCATTTTCTTAGCCTTCACAACATATGTAATACTGCATGCCTTTCATCAGGCTTTTAACTTTGATTGATTTTGGATTCTGGTTAGAGTAGAAAGATGTATCATAAATTGAATGAATAAATGATATTGCAATCTAGCCATTTTACAAATATCTATCATAGAGATTCAGAGGAGAAGCTAAACAAGAATTCACTTTTCTCATCTGGGAAAATGACTAGGGGAATAACGGCCAGAATTATTATTGAATTCCAGTTGAAATATTTGATTAAATATTTAACTAAGCTATATTTCGAAGAACATGTATTACAGAATAATTCTCACTAAGGTCATGTGTCTTTAATTAATTATTACACAAGTTGCTAAGCATCATCAACATAACAAATCAATAGATTTGGGATCTCAATTATTTGCATTTTTATTTTAGTAAATGCAAATTGTGTAGTTTTAACACATTGCTTGTAAAGTGGAAAATGATTCGTGCTTTTTTTTTCTTATGTTTTGAAAGCATGACAGTATGGATTATGGTTGACCATTTTATGCATTATCGAAGGGTTAATTCCTGACACCAAAAAGACTCACTAATATTTCTGAATTATGTTAGAAACATTAGAAACACTGAGTTCTGTTTAGCCTTAATTACAAGCACCTTTAATGCTAAAAATAGAATGAAGATTGTTTCTTCCTTTCAAAAATGCAGTTTGTTAAAAAAAAAAAAAGCCCCAGAATCAGCTATTAATGGAAGTCCTATGCTGGTTGCTAAACACATGACCAAGTCATAGAATGCAAAGTGAACTAAATACGTCTTAGATTTTATTTCTCAGCTTACAGGATAAAAAATCATGCATGAATTGGGTCCTTAAAATCTATGCCAGACTTTTTGTCTCCACATGAGCCACATCATTTGCTTGCTTCCTCATAAATGTATTTTTAGAAAAGTAGAAGCTTCCTATCTATTAAAATATGCTTCTAAGCATAGCTGACTGCTCCAAATCTATATTTCTCTCTGTGTATTGGCTAATACAACTTGCCTCCAGATATGGAAACAATTGAATCATCCAAGTACAGTGTTTCAAATTTCAGTTATGCCACCATCATAATACAACTGCCCAATTCTAGTTCATATTATTATTGTTCAAAATTCAAGACAAGGTGTGATTCATATTTTTAAAAATTGGAAGTATTCAATGCTTTCAAGCCTATGCTGGTCCTAGGCCAATATTTTCTCCGTGTGAAAAACAGTTTGCTTTAAAGAATAGCCTTCACCTTGCAGATTAGTGTTGTCAAACTCCCGGCCCATGGGCCAGATGCGTCACGCGCTGGCCACGTCCACGCCCGGTTTAGTGAGGGAAAAAGTCCTGTTACATCACGTGATGCCACCGTGATGCCACGGGTTTGTCACCCCTGTTCTAGATGAAGCTTTTGTTTTAATAAGGGTTCCTGCAGGATAATAGAATTCAGAATATCCCCTTCTACACAATAGGAAATAATTATTTGGAAATAATTTGAAGAGTGTTTTGGAATAGGAAACAAGAAAGCACTTGCCTACAACTCTTTAGAGCATCAAAATTTGTACCTTAGGGTTGAACTGTGGGATCTGTGAGATTTAAATAATTCTTGATGTATGATGTATCCTTAGATAGTTTATTGGAGACTAGAGGCAATTGTTCTGTGTGACCAAGACAATTATATTTAAACAATATTTTAAAAGAAAAAAAGAAAAGAAAGCATAGTATCTTACTGTGGTAGATGTCTAAAATCTCCTGAATACTGTTCATATTTGTAGTCTACAGTATGCCATTGGGAACTGTAATATTTACATGCCTAAAACAATACAGAAGAAAATATTAGATTAAGAAGGAAAATCAATTAGGTTTGGTTGTAAAAAAAAGTTGTTTGTATGTACTGGGACAAACATGTACATTTACTCTTAATCTGTTGCCAATACAAACATTTTGTAGGTAACTTTCTCTAGAAGAAGTATTTTGGTATGCAATATATAGACCTAAGAACTGAATGGTAACATTAGGCAAAATAAAAACAATTCAAAAAGGTAATTGTGTTTCAGGAAGTACATATGAGATTAAGTAACTGAACAACACAACTTAAAGAGGTTTTCCGGATAAAATTTTGATAAACCAGGCATAGAGTCATTAATGCCTAACACAGTTTTGTTTTATGAAAAAAAGTCTAAGCCTTTTCTTATATTTTTGAAAGCATATTCTCTGTGTTTACCTAATACTACATACTATTTCTGTAAATAATATTTACATTTCACTGAAAGCAACAATAAAACTCCAGTTTTTTCTTATAATGTGTATTGTGCCTATAATGCAGTCAGTTGTAATGTAACTGTCATATTTTCTCCCACATAAAAATTACTCAGTTCTACATCACCCCAAAGGTTTTGTTTTCCAGAGTATGAATTGGTTTTCTGAGTCTCTTGAAATCTCTTGTCGGTGTA
>JANHJO010006850.1:0-14924 GCA_032468235.1 Pseudoxyrhopus heterurus | reverse complement strand
GTACTCGTCTTGTGAAGTATCTCTGAACTCTTTCTATTGAGTTAATGTCCGATATATGGTGTGGATTCCAGATGGAATCAACTTAAAAGCTATTTGATGGGGCTCAGAGTTGTGGATTGAAAAGGCACAATTATTGTGACTAAGAATGTCAGAACTCACAGAGTGAAGTCCAGCTATAAGAAATCACCAACCCTGTTGCTGATATCAGTAATATTTGCCCACATATTTACATGGGATACCTAGCATAGATCATAAAATAAAATGAATGCTATTTGCTTGCTGTGAAGAACAGCTTCAGCTCCTGACTCAGGAATATATATAAAAAAAGCATTCATGGGTCTCAAAAGCAAAGCAAGTTGGTCACTTATTTTTCTCTGTTCAGAGGAGTAGTGGGGGTGGGGGTGGTATTTCAAACTAATAACAACAGAATATTAGAAGTGTATTAATACAAGTCAATGTGAGACTATAGTTAAACAGTGAATTCTAATAACAACAGCACAGTGCCAATTTATTTAGAGCATTTTATGTTAGACTGTTTTTTATCAAGGTCCTGATTTCACTTCTAATTTCCTTTTTTCCCCATCTGTTTTATTTCCCTCCAGTGATGGTGAACCTTTTTGGCACCGAGTGCCCAAAACAGTTCGCTTCACATGTATCTTCAACCACAAAGACAAACAGCTGAGGCACGGCTGCTGCGCTGATCAGCTGTGCTTCAAAATTGAAGAAATACAAGTCTGAATAGAGCAGGGGCGGGTGGGTGGACCCAAATGAAGACCCAGAAGTAACCTGACGATGGCGCGTATGCCATCAGACAGGGCTCTGTGTACCACCTCTGGCACGTGTGCCATAGGTTCGCCAACACTGCTCTATATAGCTCTTCTTTTTAGCATCAGCTGTAACATTAGCTTTTCTTTCTAGCATTATCTTCAAGTCAGTTGGCAATGTCATCTAGTATCTTTCCCTTTATTGGTCCCTTTTTCAAATACTGCTTTTTTCTGGGACATTCATACCTATTTACATTTATGACATCAGTACCTAACATTATATAGCAGCTTCCAGAAGAAACAGCAGTCTATTAACAATGACCCAGAAAAATGTCCTAGTTCTAATGGATGTTGAAATACAGTTTTCATCAATATCACACTATACCATTTTGTGTTCACACAGTCCTGTAGATTCCAATTTACTCCTTTTTTGTCAGTATAGGTGGTTCAGTAACCACCTGATTTTGTACTATCCATGCACCATACTTATTTTCTGGACAGGTCTCATTTAATAAGAGTATACACTATTTTCTTCTCATAATATTGGTAGGATAATAGGTTTATAGATAGCTGTTCAGTTTAAATAACTACTTATAAGCAAAAAAGAAAGCATAGAAGAAAGATATATAACCATAAAAGCCAATTGAGCCTGGCCTGATACAAATCTTCTCATATATATTGTGCAGTGGTAACTAATCGTCACCTTTTAGAACATTAATGGTTCATACACCTATTAATTTTTTGATATGACACACAGCATACTTTAAAATTGGCACCTAAAAAAAAAGACAAATTTTGCATCAACATACCATAGACCAATCAAGCTTCAGTATTTCAGATCTTAATAATTCATATTAAAGTAGTCATTTTTAAACAAATAACCAATGATACATTATAATACAAAATAAACTTCATATTTCTAAACAATCATACACATAATCAACCTATATCAAAGATTTAATAATAAATGTATATGTTATAGAATAAGTGGGACCGACAAGGAAGACATTGTAGATGCACTTTCCTCCAATATTACCTGTTTGGGAATGAGCAAGAAACATGTTGGTCACCATTTTCATTGGATAGTCAAGAAAGGAGAACTTGGACCCAGATCTAAATAGGCAAGGCATCTCCAGATGAGGCAGCACATGAGCCAAAGATATAAACCTGGTACTTAAAGGAGCATGAGGACCTAAGTGTGGTTTTCATGCTGGCATTAATCCAATCTGGTAGTATATCCTGCAACATAGAAAAAGGGGAGCTGAGAAATATATTTTTATAGCTATGTCTGAGCCTTGATAAAAGGATTTGATAGTAAAGAAAGCTAATCTGGTTCTAAGTAACTGACTAGGTGCATGGTGGGAGATCTGCCCTCTGGAGTGAGAGAACAGATACTGTATGCAGGAGATCCCCTAATCACAGTTGGGGCTTAATAAAAGAGGATTTCTGTAAGAGAAATCCAAAGCTGTACCTTAGGGCAGTGAATCAATTAAGAAGTTCTGCTATGCTTTGGGATTTTCTCAGAAAATGTGAAACCTGGGCAGTTCCATCATATACCTAATTGTCTGGTGGAAAAGGGAGGTGGTCAGGACATTGGAATCCAGTGCAGCCTTTCTTCAATCAGAGATCCCATGTGCTTTTTGATTTACTGAGGAACTCTTGTGAAATGTAGCAAGTGAAGGGATGTCTAGAGTGACAGTGGTGATGAATAATGAATATGACTAGTCACAGGTATGAAGCCATACCCAACTTGTGATAATTACAGTGGTGAAAACACACTTCTTCATGCCTATTGTATGAATAGTTTCTCGTCAAATGGCTCTGTTCAGGGTATCTTAGGAAAGAGTGGAAGTGAGTGAGGAATCAATTGTATGGCACATTGAAGTGATATGGCTGCTAGATCCCTCATGGATAAAATAGCTCATCTTTGTTCAGAGTAATATGTCACATGGAGAGTATTCAATATGATGGCTGGGTTAATATTCTGCAGTGTTATTAGGGATTTCTTTAACATTATGGAACCTGAGGAAGAAAACAGGATTGTCTATGATATGGTTTGTGAGCTACATGGATTTACCCAGTGGTCCATTTATTATTTTTATTTTTATCTAATGTGTGCATACCATCCCACTCTTTATTTTCAAAGTAAACAGCAACATTATACAGACCACAGAAAACACATAAGATATAGTAAATGGAAGAAAGTAAAGATGTGAGATAAGAATCTAGTTTACACCAACACTATGCATAATATACCTCTACCCTTTCTCACTGTCATTGCTGCCAACACTTCCATACACCAAATCATACATTGCATTTAACTTTTAAAAATTCTTGCCTCACCTTTTTCTAGGAACTTATTAACTCTATCCAACCAAAAATTTCCCAGTCTGTTTTTTTCCTCAACCAATTTACTCTTCTTTATATATTTGTTTTGTACCGGTAATTTGATGCTCATTCATGCTCTCTGTATAATTGAACCCTCTTTCAAATTAATCAATTTTGTTATTAAATTCATGTTCCTTTAGCATCCAATCATTCATGACTCTATTTTTGTTTGTGCATGCATAGTTCTTAAATATAACATTCTAATTGTTCATCACTACGATATCCAAAAAGGAGCTGGTTGTGTATATTTGCTATTATGTCCCAAGCAGATTAGAATGATACTTTCAATACAAAAAATCATGAATCATAATATCTATTTAGTTGACCAAACTGGTGATCAGTTTGATTGGTCACTACATAGTATATAAAATCAAGAAATATTTGACATATCAGGAAACAATATTTGAGTTTCGCATGAGAATAGCTATATAAGTAAGAATGTATTATTGAAGGTACACAATGTTGTTTATTAGGTACATCTACTTAGAACAGCTTAGTGATGGATGCATTATAAATCAATCAAAAATACATCAACTTTAATAATTAATAAATATGATCATGCAACAAAATTTTTGAGTGACCTATAAAACAACCAGACGGCAAGGTAAGATTTAGTTCTACTTAACAAGGCTCCAGTCTAAAATATTAGGGTCAAATTCCAATTTGAAAGCAGTTCCAGGAGTGCAACTCCCATTATATAGACTACAGAAATCTGGACAATGACCAGATGACAGAAAGGTTTCCACAAAGTACATGCAATTATATCTTTCTTATGAATACTGTCTTGCTCTTTTATATATCAGTTTTAAGATCCATACTCTGAAGTGAGTCACGCAGCCTACCTAGCATTTGCTGAAAATCATTTGTATTCCCAGCCAGCAACATAACATGAACTGCATATAAAAAGTATATTCACATTTCTTAAGCAATACACCTGTACATTGCTATAAAACTCCTTAGACGGATGTCTGTAGGTCAATTAAGGGAACACCATGTATTCTTATATTAACATTGTGAAATACATTAAATAATTTGTTATATATTCCATGCATTCTTATGCATGCTTCACTTCCATGTAAACCAAATAACTGAGAATCAATTTTATTGAATCAGGATATTTATTCATTTATTTGTATCCTGCCTTTAATTGTTTTTACAAATAACTTAAGTCAGCGAACATATCCAACAGACCTCCTATTTTCCTAACAACAACAACCCTGTATATGTGGTTATATATGCCTTGATTTTTTTTCTTGGAAGTTAATATTTATTCCCTCAATTTCAATTCTATTCTTAGATATATCATTATTATCTTCATGCAGATTTCCAAAATATTCCTCCCAGCATTCTATCATCTCAGATTCAACCCAAATGTTTCTTCACTTTTATTTGTAATTACATTTACACTTGGCTTAACCATCTTCATTCTCTTTCAAAACATTTTTAATTTGCATTTATTTGACTCTGCATTTCTCTTTTAATCTTAAACATTGCTTATTCTCTTAACTACTTTGTTGCAATTCTCTCTCATCTCTCTGTCATCTCTCTCTTATTTCTCTCCTATCTATCTATCTATCTATCTATCTATCTATCTATCTATCTATCTATCTATCTATCATCTATCTTTTTCTTCTATTGTATACAATATCTTTCTCTCATCCTTTTTTGCAGCAATTATTCTGTCTATTTTTCTCATTTACACCCACCTTCACTCTATCATTCCACCAAGTAACTTTCTTCATTATTGTGACTCCTCACACTTCTATGTCACTGTGAAACATAGAGAGCCATCATTTGCACCTTGTTCTAAGCAACTTCCATATTCTCTTTTCTCATGTCTGCTTTTAATTCATTATTTCAGGAGATTAATGTATCTTCTGAGACTTTTTCACATAAATGTACTGTCTCTTCCTATAATTGTTTGTTTTCACTCTTTTCTTTCACTTAATTTTTTATTCCCACCAATTCTCTGAGATCCAGTTTTGACACTACCTAAAAATACTGTGACAATATTCAGAATCTTTCTCACCCTTATATCCTTGTTAATCTTTAATCTTTCCTTATAAGCACACTAGACACTAAACCAGTTATCATTCTTATTTCTTTATATGTTTCCTAATGATTCAGTCACTTTTTCTGCATTTTCTCAACTCATTTCCAGACATCCATTTATGTCACCTATGACAATATTTTCCCCTAGTCATTTTTTTCTCAAACTCATTTCTGGCTCTCTGATTATCACCTTTCACAGGAGCGTATCATCAACTTTGGGTGGATGGATTCCTAGTTTTATATACCCAAACAGGCACCTTGGTGAGATCAATTCATAGTTTGTAACATATATTTTAGCCTTTTAATTCATGATTAAACCAATACCTTCACTTCCCTGCATATATTCATCCAGGCTAATCCACAAAATAAAATCACATTTTATATGGATTACAGATTTATTTTTTCTCTCACACTCTCTTAAACTCCCAATGAAAATTTTGGTCAGTCATGGTTTCTACACTATAGGTCTGGGTCAGCATACTAGATATATATCATAATTTGTTTGGCTTTTTTATTTGTAGAATCTATTCACTGCATTATTGACATTGACTCTAGGAGATTTATAGGTACATTCATAGGTTGTAGGCAATTGTTTCTTGTTTTACAAGATAATTTCTATATTAGAAATTTTCACTTGGGAGGACACAAGTAAAAATGGACTTTATTTATAGTTGGCATATTGTCATAAATGTGCCACATAATGAGTTGTGCTTAGCAGGGAATGGTACATAACCAGTACAATGATATGATGCAGGCCTACATCTTGTTCTACATTTTCCCTATCTTACTAAAAAGCATGAGTTTTTAATCTGACTGTTAAACTGTTTGGATTCTTAGATTTGTTATGTTTATTGGAATTAGCATTATGTATACTATCCTAGTGATTTTGGCTCAAGAGTGTTAGAAATATATTAAAAGCAGGATCATTTCCATAGCAACAATTTGTCCCTAAGTAGCCAATTACCTTGAACACTGGAAATATCATTTTCTAAAACTGGGGAACAATCTATGTTTATCTGGACCACAACTTTATTTAATATAATACAAATGAATGATGATACACCTTGCATACTGTATATATACAAGAGAGGCAGAAAGTTCTTATAACACAAACTATATGGTTGTACCATGAGATATGAGCCTGGACTACAAATAATCCTTCAGGTATCAAAGTGTGTCTGAATTATAAACAGATTTGTAGGGTAAAATATAAAGTGTAGGAGGAATCTTGGTTATAATTCAATGATACTTTATATCTATATATCGAATAAAGAATTGCATACAGTTCTGAACATTATTAGCAGCATTAAGGAATGTCATACCTACCTTGAAACTATATGAAAACTCAGGCAATATAATGCAATACTGTAATCATGGTAATTTAGGAAAACACCAAGAACCAGTTTTGTAATACATTATAACTGGAGCAGCAAAATATTAAGTAACTAAGTAATTAAGTTAAAGTATATGTTTTCAAAATCTGGAAGTGGGATGAACTTTCAAGGCATCAAACTTCTACTCTTAAATGTGCTTAATGAAATCCAAAGGCCTGGGTTCAAAAAAGGGTATATCTTTCCACTTGTATCAACATGACTCTTTTAACCAAGAATAAAACAGATCCAATAACAGGAAAAATAGGAAAGAACCTATCAATGTCAAAGTATCAAGAATGATTTTCTATTATAGCAAGCAGTACAAACCCCTTGCTCAAGAACATAGCTGTGTTGGTAGCCTGGGAGATAAGTTTGTAGTAGATGCGTAGTTTTTACATACAGGCTATATTAGGATTCAAGAATGAAGATGCGATGCATGATGATTAGATCGCAAGCCACTATATTTTATTATACTTAAAATGAAACACCGAACAAATGAAACAGCAAAATGTCATCTTCTCTATTGCATACAAGCCTTCCCTACCTTCATTGTAAAAGAAAGTGAAAATCAGCTGCACACTATAGGTAACAGAATTTCAATTAGAGGTTTTCACAGTTTCAGAAGTGTTAGCAGATGTTCTATTATTCTCTTTCCCTACTGTAAGTCCAGAAAACATACAGCTTCTGTCCTAATTACCCTTTCAACTGTACCCACTTGATAAAAGTATACCATACCATAATGTTGAGAGTTCTGGGTCTGCTCATTTCATCATCACTCTCCAGAGGCAGGATTTCATGTGACAATTCCTCTTGCCGTCGTCTACAAATATGCACACAATTCCTTTGTACCACTGAACGAAAAGCTTGGAGCAGAACAATGCTGGCAGCACAGCCCATAGCTGCATCCTGAAACCCACAAAATAACTTCTATGTTGATGCTATGCTTAAAAAACAGTAGCTCGTTGTCCCTGCAAACAGCCTACAGTGCAGCTGCAGCCAGCCAGCTCTCTCCAATCATTTCCTTGGGCTGTAATCATCTGATCACAACCAGATAGCTTGGATGCAGATATAGGAAAGATTTGATCCTCTGTATGAAACACACACACACTTGCACGCAGACACCATTAAGACAGTTTTTGTTCTTTTTTTTTTTCATCGTGACTGTTTCTAAAAATGCATGAGAACCATTCTGCTTGTTTTAGGCAATAATCCTTCTTCTTGTGATCTCTTAATCACGACACTCAGAGGCTTAAACTAGCTGTTTAATGAAAGCTGGAAAAGCATGCATAAGTGCCTGCTAACAATCATATACAGGAATTGCAGTTATAAAGGATGCCAAGAGAATGGCCATGGATGAATGAATAAAACAGAACATCTTTACACTGATTTACTAAGAAGCAGAAATATTTTCTCTAGACTCTGCTTCATAGTCAGAGTGTAACAAGCATGCTGGCATCTTAAAGTAAATGATCACATGAAAATAATAGTGAAAAGATTGTACAGTGCAAGTCCCTAGATGAATGACAAACACCTCTGTTTAGTTCCAACATGTTTTCTAATTATTTTTGTGGATGATCCCATACAGGTAGCCTAGCTGTTTCCCATAATTGGACAGTGATGATGGTGATGAAGAGATATGATAGATAGATAGATAGATAGATAGATAGATAGATAGATAGATAGATAGATAGATAGATAGATAGATAGATAGATAGACAGACAGTAAACAGACAGACAGAGATACAAGACAGAGGTAGTACATATGTGGAAAATCTAAGAGCAGCTCATATTAAAACCAATTATTAAATGCTAATCCCACATCATCACAAAACCAAGTAAAAGCATTTACTAATCATTAAATATCAGTTATCAGTGAGTACAAAATTAGGAGCCTGGTAGAATTTTTTTCCAGCCAACAAATTTTATGAAAAGTCAGAAGTTTCTGTGAGGTGCAGATCACTGATAGCCATGACAGCTGATGTTGCAGATTTGGTGTTTAGGGGGGGAAAAATCAGAAAGGCATCCTTCCATTTTTTTTGCTATCATAGAGTAACAAGGTTCTACTCCTACAACAACTTAGTATACTGACTCTGGCAGACAGCAGCTAAAGTATTGACAAATCATGTGAACCAGTTCCGACAGAGATCAGGATCTAAATGATGTTATATAAGGAAGGCAAGAGGACTCAAAGAAAATTTGCCCTTCATTATTCTTTTCTCCTTCCAAATAATCTGAATTTGTTGCAAATGCCTTTTCATCAATAGGAAATATCAATGACTTTTGTGAAACAAGGACTTCTTGGTAGATCTGCAATTGTATCTGTCTTCACTTAAAAGAAATGTTTATAGTCACTCACATACAAAGGCGCTTGCTGTTTTGGGTGGCAATGGGAGTTCAGCCATTGAGTTTCATGGGGATGTGAGCAAGCCTGTAATTCCAGCTGATGTAATCTTTGGAACAGCTCTTTGATGAAACCAACTGCTTAAGAAAACAAGAAAGAGCATGGTGCTAACACAGTTCTTTCAAACCAATTTTGCACAGGGGATGGTTAGACTTTAATTGCTCTGGAAACTGTCACAATAAGGAAGCATTTCAATGAAAATATTTATGAAATGAATGAAGTGACTTTTTAAAAAACACGTTCACGGTACATTTTCTTTTTCTTTTTCTGTATCAAGGTAATTCACACTCTTGCACCATGTCCTTCAACTCTGACAGTTATGCATTAAAGAACGGTAGTTCAAGGCACGCTTTTTATAGTTCATAATTTTCATTTCCTTAAATACAGTTTCAGCAGCATAGCTACAAAACTGTTATCGCTTCTGCTTCAAATAAAGAGATTTCACTGCTTCTCATCTGCATCATTTGGATTCCCATTATGTCCCTAACTATCTGCACATTGGGAGGAAGCAGACTTTTTTGGCATATTCTTGGCAGCAACTGAGGCCAAAGGTCTTGTCATGGCTAATCATAATATTATCAGTCTGGCACTGTAACCCCCTTCATGGCTTATGTCTTTTCCTGTTACAGTGACTGCTGTATGGTCTTGCTGATATTAATACGTCTTGCATGTCAGGCGCTGCACTTACTTTATTCATCTATACAGGGCTGCTCAGAAAATGCTTTTAAGATGTTTTGTTTCTATGGTTACAATATCTAGTTCTGCTATGCAGTTCAATGCAGTTTATTTTTCCCCCAAATCCCTTAAAATCTATGGAAGTAAATGCCTATAGAAGTTCATAGTACTGGATCAAAGACAGTCTTTCTGAACATTTTCATAAGGATTGATTAGAAATGGAGAGAGTGCTTTCAGGTTGTGTCTTGAAACACAATTGTGACGTATTCAGTTCTTTGAAGATCCTACTCACAAACCTCTTGATCTAAGTGAAAAAAGCAGTGGCCATTAAAAAATTTGAAGTAAGACCATTTTTTTCATTGTGTTGTGGTAGTTTCTGTACATATAGTACACACCTTTCAACTTTAACAATAAAACATAAATGCAGTACCTGTCTCACTTTCCAAGACAGATTTTCAAAGGACTTCACAGCATTAGTAAGATATAGAAGCAAAACTTTAAGCCATTAAGATAAACAATTGGCACAACTAATACAAATGGAGTCAACATTAAAATAATAATTTTCAAACCTAACATCTAAACCCACAAATTTGATATGGTTGGGCAATATCCTAGAGAGAACTCTATAGTCATTAGACATCATCAAAAGAAATAAAAGTCTACCAGAAAATTACCATAGGATTTTAATCCTGCAATGTCTGTATATTAAGAGACATTGGATGGGTAAAGAAACTATTGTGCAAGTGAGATTTGGTTTAGTTCATTGTGCTCTATTGATTTTACATGAATTTATTTTATTTCTGTATAAGCAGTTGAGTTCTACACCAATTCTTTCTGTTTTCCCTTTTCTTTTACATTTTTTGAACTGCCAAATTGTTCAAAGAATTTATGATACAAATAATTACTGAAGTTTTATTTACACATTACTATTCACAAGTTTTATTTACCTGCAATAGGCTTTAATTGTTCTGAAGGTTATGAAGAAAACAGTCTGATTCAATTATACTCAGTGGAATTTAAGGCAGTCTTATATGTAATCCTAATATAATTCAGTAGGAATGCAACTTGCTTCTACAGAAACATATGGGATGGGAGTGAATCCAAATATTTGTTGGATTGTTTCCTTTGTACTGATACTTAAGAATTCCCAACCGACACACAAATACATATATAATGAAAAGACTCAGTATTTACATTTCCTCTTTGTAATGTACAGTATGAATGTATAACATGCAGCTGTTATAACTACAAATCTCCAAATAGTAGGATTCTTGGTATTCTATCTGGGTGTCCCTACTGTCATCTCTCCTCCTATTCCTTACTAGAAAGATTTTAACGAGGTTACCATATATGAATTGGGCCTACGAAAGTGGGGCTCTCTATAGAGAGAATTGGCTATAGACTATGACTGCTTGCTAGATCACTATTAGATGGCAGGAGTATAGCTACAAGAAGTAAACATTTACCTAAATATATGTCCATAGAGTTGTATAGGCATAACTAAGAGTCAACAAGTAGTTCACTTGTTCCTCACCTGAGCGCTGCTATACTTCATGCTGCCATCCTGCCATTTCTTCCTGTTCCCTTCCTGTTTTATATGAGCGGCACATTTGTACAAAACTCCAACCAAACTTGCTCTTCCTATTGCTAAACAATACAATACATAAGTGACAAGTTAATAGCAAATAAGTATTTTGTAAAAGCCATTTCAGTGTAGTATTTTAGGAAGCTTTTTAGGAAGATTTAAGTGATTGATCAAGTCACTTGATCTTTTGATTGAAAAGGCATTCCAAGTATCCCTTTCAACAAATCTCTATATCAATCATCAGTGTTGATTTTTGTGGCTTAGAACATTAAGCAAATTCAGCCAACTGTGATTTATTTGACAAATTAAACTATAGAAGAGGTTAATAAACACATAGTACTCTGTTTGTAATGCCCCAGAACACCAAAATTGCCACTTATTTACCTGCACATCTCCTCACTGCACTTAAATCATGCCAGGAGTGGCCACTGGTTATCCTCTAGTTTTTGAATGACTGAAGCTGGAAGCATTATTTTTTAATAATGGAGTCAGCACTCTGGAAGATCTCCTTTTGCAGAATTGTCTGTCTCCCAACAGTGCACCTTCTGGAGAAAGCTGGCAATAGAGCCTTTCCAGAGGGTTTGGGGCCTGATACCCTGCACTGTGTTCGGGTTTTATTTGTTTTATGCTTCTTATTTTTTGAACTGCCGAGAGAACTGTGATTGTGGTAGAATATAGGTTTGATTAATAAATCAAATAATTTATAAAGGACAAATAAAGGATAAATGAATTATTGAATGAGCAAAGTGCAAAACAACATTTGGAGCAAATATATACAGGTATTCTATTGGCTTCACTTACAGGAAGGACAGCAAGAGAAGAAGACAAAAGGAATGGACAACCTATTTTTCCTTTATGCAAAGCGCTGGTAATCTTCTCTCTTTACCTTCCTTCCTTCTATATCATATGGGCAAGGCGAAACAATCAAGAACCAAACCTCGGGACATCCACAAGTTCAAAACTGTAGTGAAAAAAGCCAAGACAACTGGAACCTACATTTGCAAAGCTAAAAAAAATCTGACCTTTACAATATGTCTCATTTCTCTTACAGACACAGCAATTGTGTTTTGGAAAGTACCATAGCATATGGCAAAATACGTATTTGTCCTTACACAGACACAATCCTATTCATAGTAAGAAGATGGATAATGTTAAGCACATATAAATATATATATGGACACTAGGAAAACTAGCTTAAACACACACACACACACACCTTTCCCTGAAAATATTTGTGGTTCTCTCACTGCAAGATATCTGGCACCTTACACCTTAACTACTCTCTTATATCTCTGATAGAATTGCATTAGTACAGTTAGTACAAACGTATTATCATGGACAGAACATTTCATGCACTTTTCTAAAATACGTATTTAAATATTCAATGAACTGTAACATTTTCATTTCATGTATCAATGTTTCTTTACCATAAGAGCAGTCAAACTTGCAAATGTTGATAACATCACTGGGACAGTGCATTTATGAAAATGTTAACAACCCAGCCAGAAGTAGCATAAGCCTACTTCATGCCAAACATTCTAGTTTAGCTCATTGCACATAAATAGAAATTGCTTTATTGTTATGGGCTGTTTTGGTCTTTTAACGTATATTGGTATAAACCTCCATTTCCCTCTGTCAAGACTATCATACTAGCCTATTGAAAAATTGAGACTTTAATAGATTTCAGATGACCATTAACTTGTCTGCAGTATGTGAAACCTAGCCTTTGCTGGGCCAGGATTTTCACACCATTGTACAAATATCGTATGTCAGTTTTGGTTTCTATTGGTTTATTATATAAAATAGGCACTATCCCATTTTATATTCACAAACTTGTGTATATTAAGCCAATGATTTCTTATTATTGCAACAATACATTGAGATGTTTTTTCAAAACTGAAAATTAACACTGCATAAAATATATCAAAGAATTTCTGGCTACGTAAACAATTTGTTTTTCTTCAAAGGGTGGAGACTAACCATATCATGAGACTGTAAACCTATGTACCTATAAAAACAACAAGAAAAGCAATCCTGTAGACAGAATGTAACATCTGTATTTCTCTGCTCTGAGAGTTTACATAATGTAAGAGTGCTGCTTTAATCAATAGCAAATCACATATTGCACAGCTAGAGCTCCATTGTGAATAAGCTGGGAATAAGATTTTATTGTATTTTCTGTATTGTATTTTCTTCTGTAGCTGATAGGGGGAATGTATTGAAAAAAAATTGTTTCAGGATGCCAGGTTTAAATGTACATTGCAGGCTTCTCAGAGACCATGCCAAATACCAAGCTATGGATTTGTTCATATGAAATGAGTCCTTTTTCCATCTGTATATTTATTTTCAGCTTCTACTTTAAAAATTAATTAGATATAGTTAGCAAGTTAGAACAGTGTAATAGGATTATATGGCAATACACAATGCAAGGTCAAAGGCATTTTTTTTTTTAATAAGCTATAACATAGACAGAAAGATCTTGGTTGCATGGACTGTGTGAAGCAGTATGTAGTATCAAACTGCTAATCTGAAAATAATTAGTTCTTCCAATCTGGGAACTCAGAGAAATAATATTTTTCCTTAGTACATTGAGCCCACTGCAGATGTTTTCGTTTAGGACTAACCAGCAAGTGTTAGCTGAGCAAAGTTTTAAAAGTGACTAGGTAGGATGTTTTTATGCTGGGCTTGCTGACTAGCAAATATACAAGCAAATGCGGTTAAATATAACATTTATTAATAACAAGAAAATTACAGAATAAGCACTTAATCTAGTTTAGGACATCTATCTTCATAAAACTGAATCTTAAAGAACAAGAATAGCTGATATCAATAATTCATCCAGACTAACAATAATTCCATCAAACATTCACATCTGCCTATCCCACACCCAGGTCCAGTCTGAACATCTGGCTGACTGTGCAATGAACCATAATAATAATAATAAAATAGAGTGCAAGAATGTAGAGGTTCGCTAAAGGTTTATGGTAAAAGATAGAAATTTATTTACTCTGGAGGAAGGATTTTTATCACATGTTAACTTTGTTTAGTTAAATAAGTAATTCTTTGGCTTAATCTTATTAACTAATTAAATACTTACTTTGAAAAAACTTCTAGTGAAATACCTATGATAATTTAAGATGCCTTGTAGTAATAATTATCAGAAAGAATTTAATTTGCCCAGCCAAATTATTTTATATAAAAATACTTCTGACACTTATGTAAATCAGCAATGTATTGTAGATGCTACTGAATAAACACAGATTCAGCCCAAGATTTAATATTCATATTTGGGCAGTAAACCAGGATGTAGTTGGCAGTGAAGTGGAAATGTGAAGAATCTCACAATAGGTGACTTCTAATGAGGATGATTTAGGAATGGTTTTGCTAAAAGACCAATCTGTCTAATTTCATTCTTTGTGAAGCCTCCTTCTCCTTTCTATATTGCTCTTAGATAGAATAAAATGATATGAAGTAGGTGATTAAAACAATCGTGTCTGAGCTGGGCTGAGAAAGGTGTTGCTCTTCAAAAGAACTGAAATGTTTTTTTCTTAAGAATTAAGAATTATTATTCTTAAGAATAATAAAGACAGAGCTAGTATTCATTATTATGCTTCTTGTCTGGATTTCCCCTGAACAATGAATCCTAAAACTCTATTAGGCAGTGATGGGATTCAGCCTACACGCCC
>JANHJO010006849.1:20965-31046 GCA_032468235.1 Pseudoxyrhopus heterurus | reverse complement strand
GCTGGTGGGATTCGATCAGCCAAACTGCTGATCTGCAGTACTCTGTTCTAACCACTTGAGCCACCAAAGCTCCTTTAGCAAATCCTTTAGCACAGGCATGTGTGTGTGTGTGTATGTGTGTGTGTAGGTATGTTTATTCTTGTGAACATGCAGTTCTTCTGGGAGACCTAATTTAATTAACGCTGTGTTTGCTGACCTTATCCTTTGATATGTGGATTAGGTCTGGGTAACTTACTTGGAGGTTTGAGAAAGGGATTTTCCTGTTTACAATTTTTACTTGATTAATTTAATTTCAGCTTGACTGTCGAATTGCATTTAATTGCATTCAGACAACAAACCCGCATCCGGGTGAAAGATTTGCAGTGCCTTTGCCCAATATTTCGCATTTCTCTTTGATTCCCTTCCCTCTCACCTTTTTGTGACTTAAGAACCCCGCCCTGTTCGTTAAATGGGGATCCAACAACTTTTGGGAGCAATGAAAAGTGGGATAAATCGGGATCCTGGTTACGGCGTGTGGCATGAACAGAACTGGGGAGACGTCAAGGCAGGCTTGGGAGATTCTCTGTATTTCCAGGCCCTGGATTCAGATTCACACGCAGCAGAGCCCATACCAGAAAACGGAGAAAAGGATTGATCCTGATTTCCCCCTGCTCCCTCTTTGCCTCTTTGGGGATCAGATGGAATTGATGACCCCCTCTTGGATGTCAGAGAAAGACAACAATATTATGACAGTCGGCATCACTCTTTCTCTTGATTGACAGCTCCCGGTTCATCTCCAAGTCAGGCGTGTTTACACTCGGGGGCTGTTTTGTGCGAAGGAACCGAACGGATTTCGTGCAATGCAGAACAACCAGGCAGGAGGAGAACAGGTGAGTCAGTGGTGCAAAACCTCTGGGGGACTCACAAGGGGCGCCTTTTCCAGGGAAGATTTTATTCCAAGACTTCTGGATCATTCGAGGAAGCGAGCCAGTCTGTTTTTCCTCGGTTGGAGATCCCAAAAACTTCTGCTTTGAAAGCAAAGTGTGTTTTGTTCTGCTTTATCATTATTATTATTTTATTTTATATTTTATATTTTAATTTCATTTCATTTCATTTCATTATTTCATTTTTTAGTATTTTATTTTATATTGTATTTTATTATTGTATTTTATTATTTTATTTGTTATTTATTTCTTATTTTATTTTATTATTTTATTTTTTATATTTTATTTTATTATTTTATTTTTTATATTTTATTTTATATTGTGATTTTTGTTGTTTTTATTTTATTTTATTTTTATGTTATTATTTTATGTTATTTTATTAGTTTTATTTTATTTTTATTTTTTATTTTTTATATTTTATTTCATATTTTATATTTTGTTCTTTTATTTTGTTCTTTTATTTTTTGTTTTCTTATTTTTGTTTTATTTTTTATGTTATTCTTTTCTTTTTATTGTTCAGTTCAGTTTAGTATACAGGTAGTCCTCGACTTACGACCACAAATGGAGCCCAAAATTTCTGTTGCTAAGTGAAACATTTCTTAAGTGAGTTTTGCCCCATGTTATGACCTTTCTTGCCATAGTTGTTAAGTGAATCATTGCAGTAGTTATGTGAGCAACACGGTCGTTAAGTGAATCTGGTTCCCCCATTGACTTTGGTTGTCAGAAGGTTGCAAAAGGGGATCACGTGACCCCAGGACGCTGCGACCGTCATAAATCTGAATCAAACATCTGAAGTTTGATCACATGACCACAGGAATGCTGCAACGGTCGTAAGTGTGAAAAATGCTCCTAAGTCCCTTTTTGCAGTGCCCTTGTAACTTTGGTCACTAAACGAACTGTTGTAAGTTGAGAACTTTCTGTTGTTTTGTTTTGTTGTGTAGTTTATTTGTCAAATGTATACCCTGCCCATTTCACTATGGAAGGGAATTGACCACTTCGGGGGCGTTAGCAGGAAAGGGGGTTGCCGGGCAGTTCCAGATTGTGGGTCTCCTTTCAAGCTTTTGGGGAGCTCCTTGCCCGCATTAAGGGAGCGGGGCTACCTCTAGGTTTCCAGTCCTGCCCTGATAATTTGGGGCGGGGGGCTGCTCCCTCTGGATTAGCCCGACTCCATCAACATCCCTTTCAACAAATTTCACTTTTGCAAATCAACCGTGGATTTCCTTTCTTCCTCCGTCTGGGCAGCTGCGGGTTGCAAACTCCCGAAGAGCACAAACAGGCCTGTGATATTTGGAGTTAATGGAGGGGAGGGGGAGAGGGAAGCCCCCCTCCCTCCGTTGCTGTTGTCACATCATTTTTTGCACCAAAAAAAAATGGCACCTGAGGTGCCGAAACACTGAGCTGGATTCAATTCAATTTCAGCTTTTGAAAACAGGCTCCCTTCAAGGCAAGACCGGCTCCTGCCGACCGCTGGGACGGGCCTCCCAATCTAGCCTGCAGGCACGGGGGAATCACACGGTGGTGCCCCATCCAGACTTATTAAGCAGGCTGGACCCCGCCTGGCCTTTCGCGAAGGCCCCCTGTTGGCCAAAGAAGGCAAAGCGAATGAGGGGACGTTTCCTCCCAAATTTTAAAGAGGGAGGGAAAAGTCGCCCACGGCTAAGACATTGTAAGGTCAGCTATGGCGAGGAAAATCGTTTACGCTGACATGGTTGGACTTTTTAAGTGAGGTTCTGTAGGGCAAAGATGGGAGAAGATGCCCTGGGTGGTCAGGCTCTCAGGGTGGGGCCACGGTCACACATCTGCCCATAGATATATTCTTCTCTCTTTCGCTCTCGTTCTTTTCCTTTCCCTCCCTTTCTTACTTTCCTTATTTTTCTTCCTCCCTCCTTGTTGGGGGCAATAAGCTGACTCTGTAAACCGCTTAGAGAGGGCTGTAAAGCACTGTGAAGTGGTATATAAGTCTAAGTGCTATTGTTATTGTTATTGCTATTGCTATCTCATACTCAGCCCATAGCTGAAGCCACCAAATTGCATGTTTCCATTTTGCAATTATGGTTTTTAAGAAAATAAAAACAATACAGATTTTGAAAAACAAGGGTATTGTTCTAAGCACATTGAAGTGTGTTTTCCATTTCCTCCCAACATAAGCATTGTTGTATGCATGATTTCTGGTGATTTGGCAGTGATGATGATGATGATGATAATGAAGTTGATCTGGGATCTGCCGGTTCCCATTGATCACTTTAAGATGTAGCATATACACCCAGATTTTTTTTTTTAGCCCTTGTGACTATCTATGGAATTTAATTATTGAAGGGAAAGAATACTCCCTCCATAAATCACCCCTCCTTATTTTTTGTTTGATAAATGAATCTACCAAAAGCCATTGCCATTTGATGCAAAAACCAAGCATCTGAGAGAGACAAAGAAAGAGACCAAGAGAAAACCCATAGATTAGCTATGGAATGGGTAAGGGCTACAGTTGCTGTTCTGGGGAGTGAGTGCAGCTTCTTGGCAAAGCTGGATAGGTCTTAAAACACTACTCCTCTTGTGTCTAGACATCTGACAAAACCTGCCTTTTTGCTTGTCCCTGATCCTTCCCATGTGGGAAGAAACAATTGGTGAATGTTTTTTCCCCGCCGGGTTGTCCCATCTTAAAGATCTGTTCCATGTTAAAGATCTCAAGGTAACACAACTCACTGATTTCATTGCCTATAGGGCAATAGAGATCAGCTGTCAGATGAAGCAAATTATGCTAACATGCATAAATGCAGCCTCAGAAGAAACTAGAGAAAAGCACATTAAATTGGCATTGGGGTATGCCCTCAATTGTTGATTAAAAAAAACCATCACTCAAAAGCTTGTCATAAAAGGAGTTATGGCTATGGGAAATTATTGTTAAGGGGTTAGGGTGAAGAATATATCATATATTTTGTGAATTTGCCAAATGTCCCAATGCCAGAATAAAATGTTTCTGCAAACTTGTACACTGTGTGTATGTGAAATTTGCAAAAAAAATGTGAAACATCTCCCACTTCAGTGTTTAATGTACAGTATTTTCACACTGATTTCCAGTCAAATGTATCATGTTGACTTATCAGATTTTCCCCTTGCTTCCAGAACTTTTAAATTCCTTTTATATTTATATTCTTAAAAAGTAGATTTAAAAGCGAAGCTGTAATTTACCCCTAACTTATTCTATGTGCCCGATATACATATTTTTTTTTAAATTATTCCTGTGGATTTGTAACTTGGTCATAACAGAGAGTCAGTTAATGTTTGGAAAATAGGGAATTTATATTAATTCAAATAATGCTGTAATACATTAATAGCAACAATACTTATATACTGCTTTATAGTGCTTTACAGCTCTCTCTAAGTGGTTTAGAGTCAGCATATTGCCCCCAACAATCTGAGTCCTCATTTTACCGAACTCAGAAGGATGGAAGGCTGAGTCAATCTTGAGCAGGTGAGAATCGATCTCCTGGAGCGACAGTGAGTTAGCCTGCAGTACTGCTGTCTAACCACTGTGTCACCATGCCTCTATTGTTGTTGTTTTGAACCTAATAGACAAGAATAATTATGTTGTAAATGAGCATGCTGTAAATTCACCTTTTGTTTTCTTTTGGGTGATACACACACACAGGTAGCTATTGCTCTTTGCTTAAATGCATAGTTGGAGTTATTGTCTGGATTTTGGTTCACAAAGAAATTCAAGACAATGCGCTTCTAGGAGAGTAAGAAAAAAATGAGTAGTCATGACTAAGCATGACTAAATTCAGCCTATCATGGCTCTTGACAGAAGTAAATATTCACATGATGCCAAATAACTTTCATGACTAAAGTACATGAGGAAGGAGGAAGAGTCAGTATCGATAGATAATAGAGGGCAGTGTGCATTTAAGAGACTTTGCCCATCAGACCTGGGCTCTCTATTCAAGATCTTACAAGAAATTCACATGGTCAAACAATTATAATTAGAGTCCGAAAGCTCAGAAGACAAAACCTCTGGTCCCGATGACCGACCTCCTGAAATTATAATTTGAATGTTGGTTCCCAACAACAAGAAAACATATGGTTTCATTCTGTCCAAAGAAGCTATTTTCCATTCAATTCACAATATAACTTATTTGTATAACTTATCTTATTTCTTCCATAGATTTGGTGGTAAGTCATTTAGTCCAAACTCCTGATTCAGTACAGGACTCCTGGAATGAAAGCATTAAAACAAGCCTTAAAAAGCTTCATTCTTCTGTTTGAAGCTTGCCTTGGAGAGCCCACCCCACTTTGGATTATTGTTTCCACTGTTTAATAACTCCTATATTTAAGCAGTGCCTCCTAATGTTCAACTCAAACTACCTTGTAATAACTAAAGATCATTCGATCTAGCGCAGAGCTCTAGAGCAGCAGAGTACAAGCATTTCCACTTTTCTGTATGACAGCCCTTCATGTATTTCTGTCTTCTCTTTCTCTTCTTACTATTTCATCGGTGTAAGGAAAATGTAAAGAAGCCAGACAGTCATTGGGAGCAGTAACTGGGGAAGCCACAAGTGGGATGAAAAGAGTTGCAGAGAACAGAGGAATGGATGAGAGAAGTCTACCTGGACTTGGGACTACTCCAATTTGATCCGCTAGATATTTCAGCTGATTTATGTCCATTCGGAATCTCAGGTTGTCATCTATGGTTGCAAAAATTCAGCTGACTAGCCGAGTTGGAGTTTTCATTCTCTCTCTGCTGTCATCTGTTAATTTGCTGGTGTGAATTTGCAGCTCAGATAGTGCAACTCTTAGAAATTAGTTTTGTCAAATGTTGGAGAATTGGAGAACACTAAGTGTCCTTATGTTTATTACTATTTTTAAAATTTAAGCCAATGCACTTTCCTTCCAAAGTAGTAAGATTTGGTAGGAGGACTAATAAATGGAGTTTGAATTAACCAGAACAGGAATATTTTCATGTAAATCTTCAGTTTAATTAAAAATCTCTGTTATATCACATGCACTTTCACTGAAGACCCTGAGCTCAAATCCATGCTAACATTAATAATAAGTTAAAGACAATTTCACCTGAATAGTATCAGTATTCTTCAGCATCATTTTTTGAGTTGGTGTAAGACACAGAGGTATAAGATTCAATTGCAGAGAAAAGGCCAAAATTGATTATTCTCACTGGCAATGTTTCATAAAAAGGCATATGTTGATCTTCCAATAAATGGACTCTATATCAAGTTTCTCTTTGCCTATAAGAACAAAAGGGACTGGTTTAAAGCTTTGTACAGTCAAAAATTATTGATCCAAAACTGCTGGATCAGGTGAATGTAATAGCAGCAGACAATATTTTTGACACATACTTTGTTTTATCTTTGGGTTTATCCTGTACCTTATACTTAGTGCCACTACTCTTGCCTCAGTCTTTATGAATTTTTATATTCCTGTGAAAAGAATTTCTTAAATAGCTGGCTGGGGGATTCTGGGATTTGAAGTCCACATATTTTAAAGTTGCCAAGGTTGATAAACATTAACATTATGTATTCATTTCAGTCCTCCATCCCTGGATGTTAGGGCTGGAAAAGAAGGTTTGTTTTTCAGGCTGATCAATGGAAAGACTTGCTTACAAATTTGATCCATGGTTTGAAGTCACAACGCTAAACAAGACCTAATAAACTGGTCTGACATGCTAGACCTTGACACTCAAGCAAAAGTTTTTGGATGAATACAAACAAGTGGAAGATCTGCAGAAAAAAATATCCAAGTATCTCAAACTATTTTTATTTACACTTATGCAAGAGTGAACCTTACTGAGAAATAACCTTACTCTAAAAATAGTGATCTGACTTAAAAATGAGTTGTACATATAAGAATACTTGGATGAAATGGTCTTCTCTAATTACAATATAGATATGAAGAACCTTAAACTTTTTTGTAGGCCCAAAGGAAGATTAGTTTCTTCCCCTGACTAAAATGCTCTTATATACACTCTAATCAGATAGCAAGATTTTAAAATTATTGAAGAGCTCTTATCTAATAATTAAACTTAATTTGAAGGACAATGATATCATTATAGAGTTTGCAGCATGATTATCACTCGGTCCTAAAAGATATTTATCTGGCATCCCTATGAATTTCATGATGCATAGCAAAGTTAATTTTATTAGGTAGTTTTAGCTCTGCAGTTTGCAATGCGAAACATTTTACAAACTGTAACTTAAATGAGCTGGATGAGAAAGAAACAGTCTACTGAGCCTGCAAAATTATTGGTTCCCCTAACATGCACTGATTTGCAAGATCAATGATGCAGCACTGGCCCCCATACACTACAGTATGTAAGAAATCAGAGCCAAGCTCCTAGAGGTGAAATGTATTGTTAAGCTCAGATGCACACTATTCTTTTCTTCCCAACTCTTTTGTTCTTAAAATGGTGCAAGTGTTTCCTTCATACAGAGCACTTGGCTAGGAATTTCACAAATGGTAAATCCTAGAAATACTTAGTCAGATCCAAATGTCCAATGTTTTGAGGAAAAAAACCCACCCCCCCACCTCAACACACACAAAATGGAACTGCTGATCTGCAACTCATTGCATCAGGATACTACCAATGCAGCTGGCCAGGAAAGGTGCTGCTGCGATTTGTTGGCTGTTTTTTGCACCATGTAGCAATTCCCATAACTGGCATAACTCTGTGTTCCAGGAATGCACAATGACTTGGCTATCCAGCAGCCTCTTTTAGTTCTCCCAAGTGCCACAAAGGAGGCTGGCAGTATTGAAGACGTAACAAGATAAGCAATTCATTTATACCATTTTGTTTTGTTTTATTGAGTCTGCCAAAAACTTTAAAAAAATCTGCAGTGGTATGATCACAGACAGTGCCACTGCCAATGAGTTTAACCATCCTTACCCATTTCCATCCAAATAGGTAAAACCCCATTTTCACCACACACCTATTTAGCCTTTTGTCTTGATCAGATGTTGGAGGGAAGTTAAACCTTTCTCAACATCCGATCAAGACAAAGATGATCAGATAGGATCTTCAGATAGAATGATCACACATCATAGTTAGGCTGACTGGGAAGGAGTTGGTTTAGCCCCAGACAAATTCATTGGGTTGGCTAGGTTAATTAATTGAGGTCTGAAGTGTATATAACACATCAATCTACTAATCATGACTCATATTAGCATGCCATTGAAGTGCAGGATTTGTAACTGAAACAAGAGGCCAGGAGACATTTACATTTATAAGAGAATAAAATATGTGAAGCTCAGGATTGAACTGTGGAATTATTGGTGTTCTCTGACCTTGGTTGTTTCCTTGCAGACATTTCATTATCTAACTAGGTAACATCATCAATTGCTTTATATTACAAAAGGCCAAGAGAAAATTGCCTCTTGTCTTGACTGAGAAGCATGTCAACTGCCTGGTTTTACCTTCCCTGTTCTGCATTTTTCAGCAGCAGTTAGCTCTTTCCTGCTTTGACTTCAGTTTAGATCTACCTACAGAACAGTAACCCAGAGAGTCTCTCCTTCAAGTCAAGCTCAACTGCAATGACTTTCTACAGTTTTCTTGGGCCATTGGTTCATATAACTCAATACTGAGCGCAGCAGCATTTCTCAATCTGGCGTCCTTCAAGTCTACTGAACTAGAAGTGATATTATCCTCAATCATCTGCTTATAGTTTGTAGCAGCAACTTTCCAAGTTTTAAGTCAGGGAAGCTTCCTAACCTACTTGCAGATCTAGTTTTTGAATCTTTTGTAAACCAAGTAGATGTTTTAGCGGATAAATCTTTGATTTGCTAGAGCAAGGAGGATTATCACTTTGACCAGGTTGGAATAAAGAAGTGAGTAATTTAAAGGCCACAGATGATACAAGTCATTATGGTTATAAGGCATTGTGCTGTTCTAGAATTGTGCTGTCTAATACAATCTTAGAGTATAACAGATATTTTGAAGTATTACCTGTCTGTTTCTTCCAAAGGAACTCTTCCCCAAATACTCGAATTTCCTTTTTCCTCTTCCACTAGAGAATATTGTAAGGACTATGGTTGAATTTCTGGGTTTAATCTATACAGCCAATTCCAACTGGGTGGGAGGGGGGTTATGTAATAAAAGGTTTAGTGGTGTTTTCAGAGGCTAAATCCCAGTGCAGACACAGCAATAACTATTGACCTATAAGCATTGAAATATAAAGGTATGAAATAGCCTTTTCTGGAAGGAGACAGAAATTTAAACCTTCCTTGGTTTCCCAAAGGTAAAAATCAAATATACAGTATGTAACATATGAAATTGTCCAAATCTTCCATCTGTTTCTGTTATAGTGGTAGCACCAAATGCAGTATATGTATTCAGAAACATCCCTTTATATGAGGGAAACATTAAGTTATAAAAATGTGCATTGGCAGAAAATGTAGTCATTAAAATCTTCATCTGTCTAAGTATTTCAAAAATAGCTAATTTCCTTACTGTATTTATACTGTTGCGGGGAACAAGATAAGATGAATTTACTTTATTTCAATTTGCATCTCATTATAACCAACCTGAGACATTTATCTAGGTAGTTACAGATAAAATTAGATGCAAACTTATCAAAATCACCAGTCCAGATGAATACTAATGCTTACATGTATTCAAACAGGGCAGGGTAGGGAATCGTTTTCAACAGCCTTCATCTTCACTTGCTGAAAGAAGTGTAGGGTAATGAAACCATGAGGGCTTTAGGACCCATGAGAGTCTGCCAAAGCAGGAGGTGGAATTCTATAAGCCAGCAAGAGTCCAAGTGCTAACATCAGAGCTGTTGTAGAACCTTAAAGAGAAGGGTTGATGCACAGGCGAAGCAGAGAGCAAAGTCATGGATTGCTTCCTACATCTGATTTTCTACTCTCAGCTGGTGCTCTCTGTCACTATGCTAGGTAAGACAATTGGCCGTGTAGGGACATGTTTATCCTTTCGGGTGTGGAGTTTCTGCCTGGTGACTTTATTTCATCTTACCTTTTGAAATTTGAAAAAGGAAAGGAAAAAAAGAGAAGAGAAGAGAAGTTGTTCAGGCAATAGAGATACTGACTGAGAGGTTAGCTGGTACATACTGCTATGGGATGTAAAATGTTTCAGAAGCAGAGGGAGGAAATGCCGAGTCTTGGGTTATCAAGAGAGGAAAGGAACTCTAACTTGT
>JANHJO010006847.1:7627-19100 GCA_032468235.1 Pseudoxyrhopus heterurus | reverse complement strand
AGTCCTTCCTTCTCATGAGGTGGCCAAAATATTTCAGTTTCATCTTCAGGATCTGGCCTTCTAAAGAGCAGTCAGGAAAGATACTTAAATCAAATAACTGTCCCCAAACTTTGAAGACACTAACACATTTCAATATCCTCCTAGATTCAAGCTAACATTGTTCCATTGGACAGAGTGGAAAAAAACTCAGTTGGATTCATAGCTGTCATGTCTTCTTATATTGTGCCTTATCACATTGCAAAGACCCACTTTATAATTCCCTATCTGGCTAAGTAGCCAAACATTTATTTCGTACAATTTTGTTTCCTTGAATGGGACAAAATTTTGTTACATTGTTTGTAAAACTAAGCATGCTATGATTGCTTTAATAACTTAGCTCTAAATTTATACCGTCTTATTTGAAATAGAGACAGTTAAGATGTTTTAATTATTGATCTACCTATAGAATTTTGGCCAGTGACCATAATA
Organism: Pseudoxyrhopus heterurus; assembly: GCA_032468235.1. Taxonomy (NCBI): domain Eukaryota; kingdom Metazoa; phylum Chordata; class Lepidosauria; order Squamata; genus Pseudoxyrhopus; species Pseudoxyrhopus heterurus. Next base: position 18,632 of record JANHJO010006847.1, on the reverse strand, counting down.
AAAATTATTTTCTAAGGTGAGTGTTAAAAGATCCTCCAAGACACAATACTGTTCAATTTTCCACTCTGTGGGGACAGAACTCCATTAATTGAGGGCAAAATTGGGAATTTGGACCTTGAAAAATCTCTAAAGGGGATGAAAAAATAGTAAATCTTTCAGCAAGACAGAACAAGTTGAGGGTATGCCTCCATAACATTTCAGACTTGTTGTAAATTAACTCTCTTCTATTGTAGAGTAGGAGGGGTTTTCTGTAAAACCTGGAAATGTGAGAGATATGAGAAAGTATTTCCATTCTTGCTTTTACCCTACCAGAGCACTCTAATCTTATTATAGGATTGTTTTTCTGTTAACAATTTTCAGTTAGACATTCTCAGTATTAGGATAAACAAAATAATATGGAAGAAAGCCTTTGGCATCTAATCAAATATCTGACAACCTCACTTAGTATCCTTTCTTTCCTCAGTTTAGAATACATTGACTAGAGACTAGGATTGAAATAATGATTTCAATAATTAAAAACAATTAATATAACCTATATTGCCTAATATTGACAATTAATGTTTTATTTATTCCTTTTCTGTGTTTCTCATCTTGTTAGTGTACTTTGCTTAACACTGCCAACCCTGTAAGGAAATAACACAGATGTACAGTACAGGTAGTCCTCAACTTAACTGTTCAAAATTACAACGGCATTGAAAAAAAATGAGTTATGACCATTTTCTCACTTACGACCATTGCAGCATCCCCAAGGTCACGTGATCAAAATTCAGATGCTTGGCAACTAGTTCATATTTATGACGGTTGCAGTGTCATGGGGTCATGTGTGGAGCTTTTGCGACCTTCTGACAAGGTCAGAAGGGAAAGCAAGATTCACTTAATCACTCTGCTACTGACTCACTTAACAATTGCAACGATTCACTTAACATCAGTGGCAAGAAAGGTCATAAAATAAGGCAAAACTCAGTTAACAAATGTTTCACTTAGAAACATAAATGTTGGGCTCAATTATGGTCATAAGTCAAGGACTGCCTGTATGTGTACAATCTGTATTTCCTAACAATTACAGCCACCAGATGGCGGTGTTGAACTATCTGTACTCTATTAGACCATCTTGATTTTCTTCTAGAATTAAATACTATAGTCAGATTGTTCTAGGTCTTTCCCTTCCATTTCTTCTTTAAAGAACCGAGAGCCACTGAGAAGGAAGGAAGTGAGACAGAAGAAGCAATATCAAATTAACTGGCTTAACTGAAGCCCAGCCTTGCTTTATATAAAACATAATTCCCTTTAATACGTTACTTTTCTCAATTTTACACATCTTTCTTCCTTTCTACCACTGTTATTTTAAGAGAACAGTCTATACAGTTTGTTAGACAAGGAATATATTTGTTAAATGTAGTGAAGATGGAAGATTTAAAGAGACAGTCAAGTGTAATCAGAGCAGAAGATACCAAAACCAGGCTTCCAAGTATATAATATACAAATAATAAGTCACCAGTTAACCTATGACAAATACATGAGTTTGAATCTCAGGATACAGAATGAGTGGTACTCTACCGTATTACTAACATATTCTGAAAACCAAGTAACATTTTCCTAAAACCTTGAAAGGAAAAACCTTTCACAACAAATGATGTATCAAGGTTGCTAATGGATGTTAATAGCAGCTATTGCAGCATAATGGTACTTTTACAATAGCTATTTGTTGATCTTCTTTTTTTAGTTTACAAGACCTCTATGTCTAATCCCAGCAGACATCCTTTAATTATTTATAATCATTTGGTTCAAACTACAAATAAATGCTACAACATTCATTTTTCTAGCCAGATTGGCAACTCAAAAAGCTATGCCTGGGGTGTCAAACTCACGTTGTCACAGCGGCGTCGCCTGACATATTAGGACTTTTTTCCCCTTCACTAAACTGGGCATGAGCGTGGCCAGTGCATGACGCATCCAGCCCGCAGGCCGCAAGTTTCACAGCCCTGAGATATGCACAAACTGGAGGAATAGGATGAGGACATGGACTCAGCTGCTGGAAACAGATAAGGAGCGCTGGGGAAACTCACCAACAGTCATCAATGAGTTGTATGGGCAGCAAAGGAACAGACAGATAAGCACTGTGGAGGCGGTACAGCTGCTTACAAGCAAGCCTTTCTTTGCTTCTTTGGTACTGGTATTTATATGCAGTGGTAAAGATTTCAGGCTAATAAACATTCATGTAGTAACTCTTTAAAGAGGTACAGTTCCAGGAACCTCTTCATTATAAAGGCCATATTTTCCTTTGTGTCAAAATACCTAAACAGTTTCCCATAATTTATATTGTGGGATAAACAACCAAACAACCCCTCTCAAGTAATATTCACTCAAAAATTGAGGCTAACATTCTGAAACTATTATTTCTAAATATTAGGCTCTAATAACTCTGAATATTTCATGCAATCTTCATTCATTACAATGGCGCTTTAGCATGACATTCATCTACTCATATGCAACTATGTGAGTTGGGTTTTTAATTATCTCAACAAAGTTCATGTTACTTTCTTAATCATTTACAGTTTCTACAAATGATGGAAGCTGTTCAAACTCATACAAAGAGATGCAACTTTTGGCAAAATATTCTAAGCCATTTCTTATTTCTGCAGATTGTCATACAAGAAAAAGAATTCTCTTTAATTTTAAAAATGTAAAATCCTAAATACCATTAGACATGAAACACTGGATTAATGTCAATAGTTCAATATCGATACAAGATATATTATATTTAAAATATTTAATTAATGAACAATTGACATTAATCCAGTGTGGGTATGAGTTGTTACGTTTCATATGAAAACAGTTCGAGCATTTCAGGTTATTGTTTGACTATCTCTGGATACGAATATTTGCTTTGAAATTATGTTTCCTGGCCACTGGGTGGCTGCAACTTTCCAGAGAAACATCATTTTACACAGTATGCTTCTTAAGGTTTTGTCTAACAAGCTAGTTGGTGTTTGGGGGTTTATATACATTGAGTTCCACTGATACAGTAGCAGACTTGAAAGTATTAGGTATAAGTTGCATTACATCAGTGCAATGCCTGGTCATGATAGGTTGGGAAAAACAGTGTTCTTTTTTGTTGTTATTATTTTGTTTATGAATATAAAGCCACTGTGATGCCATTGTTTGAATTTCAGAGTAGGGTCCATAGGAATCCTAGGCAAGAAATTCGTTTTCAGTATGTTTTACCTAACAGCATTCTCGCATTGATAGAGAAGATGCATGCACATTCCTGAGCTTCTTGGAAAAATAATTTATGAATGAATGGTATAAGTGATTGATAATAAACGTTCACTGATTAATACAATTAAATACATTATTAAAAAATAAATCTACTTTTGCAGAGATTGTAAAACTCCGTGTTTTTATTATTATATCATTCTTCCATGTGCCCAAGAATGGTGATGCTAACTGTATTTATACTGATTTAAGTAACTACCCATTATGCCAACAGTTTCAACATCAACATCAACTAAAGAATGAAAACATTATCCTGAAAGGCTGATTTCAATTGCCGTCATAGAAAATAACAAAAAATTGACTGCAACTTCATATGCCAGGATTATTTGCAACTTTTTCTAAAGTGGATCCCAAAATTAGGCATAGTTCTTCACGTATTATTGAACTTTTTCATAGGTAACCTTAAGTTTTTAATACTAATAATTCAGCTAAATTAAGTCAGGTTAGACTGGATTGAGAAAGACACAGTTGGGTGCATAAGGAATTTTCTCAATGCTTAAATATTTTATGCTACATTTAAATTTAATAGGATTTTAAAATTTATTTTCTATGTTCTGCTAAATATTGAAACAAAATAAAAACAACAACAAATCCAAACTATTGTCCTTGATCCTCATAAATACCCTATTGTCTAAAATGACTTATTTCAGAAAAAACTTGGGCTCAGATTTTTGTACACTTCATCAACTTCTCAGCATGTTGGATAATGAATGTTTCATTTACATTGCTAATTGACAAGCCATGGTTCCTTCAACCTCTAACCCCTAAGACTTATCACATTATCACCATATGTCAATATAATTGTACTTTCCAGATTTAAAAAAAAAAAAGCTTGCAAAGGAACTTATTAATGTAAAAAAAAAGAATACTAAGTGTAGACATGAATTCATGAAAGGTCAATATTAATATTTAGCTATCTTTTTAAAAAAATGCTCACATCCTTCTTTAGCAAATATAGAAAGTTAAATCCTATATTGGAATATTATGATAAAACTTTAAATGAAATAGAAGTATTACTTTAATTTTCAAAGAAAGGACGTGTTTTATAATTGATGAAAAGAGGGACAGATTTAAGGTAAAAGATGAAAGTCTATGCTTATAGGTAAGTTGTTAAGAATTTAGAATATGTGTCTCTTGTGATAATACTGGTGCAACATCAATGCCAGTTTTAGAGGCGTGAACATCCAAAGTTGAGTATATACTCTTGATATTATCAGGTTTGTCAACATGGGTCTGCATTCAGTGTTAGCATAACCGATGTCTGAGATGTATCATGCATGACAGTAGAAGAGGGAATAGCAAAGTGAGAGGCGTTGACAAAGAGAAACTTGTAGTTTCTTCCTTAGTTTGTGTGCTGATAAATTGAATATTTTGTGATCGACCATAGCTACATTTTCTGTATATATAAGCTCCCTATCATATCTACTTTATGAGAATAGTCCACAACATTTTCTCTTAATATTTGCTGATGTAATAGAACAACTGGACAGGAAGTGGGGGAGAAAATAATTCTGGCTAATACACGCTAATGCATTTATAATGTATTTTATTTATGTTTGTGATTCTTTATCTTTCATTACAAATTATATTCTGCAGGCGTAAGAGGAGATCTCTATATTGAACCAATTCTAAGTACATCGGGAGTGGGGCGGCTTATAAATACTAATAATAAATAATAAATAAATACTACTAATAAATACTGAATCTATCCTGAATCCAGCTGCTGCCAAAGATAAATTTGCCCTGTTGAAAAGTAATATCCATTGAGAGGAAAGCTGAGTAAAAGCCACTGAATCTGAATAGAAAGCTCTTAAGATCAGTATTAACACGGTAAATCAAGGGTGAATATTGCACTTATGTAGCACATATCCTTGATTCTCGGGTACCCAAACGGGATTTGCAATCTTGCCTCTCAGTCCAATACTGCACTTCACAAAAAATGCACTTGAATTATACCAGAGGGGATGTTTTCAGCTAGATCTTTAAGGCAGGCCAAAGGAAGTGATACTCAAAACTAAGGCCGCAAAAGCCTTACTCGAATTTCCATTTTCTCCAAAAGAAGAATTTCACATTTAAACAAGAGAAGATAGCAGCAAAACTATTATGGAAGCAATTGTATAGGGAGCTACTGAAGCTAGCCTCCACTGAAGCTAGCAATTGTTCATAAGCATCTGTCCTACAAATCCTGACATTATTAGCACAAAAATGTCTCAGGTTAAATATTGCTATCCCTATTCCCCCAACAGTGTTTGGAACTAGTAAAATATCTCAGTTAGGAATGGGTGTTACAAAACCTGTCAATTTACATTAAAAAGCTGCTATTTTTGCTTGAGAAGAATAGAAAGACATGAAAAGCTTTTAACAACATATATCAAACTGTGCATTTGATGATATGAGTTAGATATATGCATATTTCAGTTGTCCATTTCCAGCTGCTGTGTGGCATCAAACTTTTTTTTATGTTAACAGATCACATTATTATCACATTTAGAAAAGAGTAATGGCATAGGGCGTTGATACATCATTGGCAGCACAGAGCGCTATTTGAAACATGTTTAGTCTTTGCATTTCTAATAGTAGGACAGAGATGCACAAATTTTAGCATTAAGCTGATGTTTCCTTATATAAAATGATTTAGTACAATAAATGAATATACTGTACTGTAAATTCCATAGAAAATGTCTTGTGCCATAAAGAATGATTAAGAAAGTCTCCACTCAATAGCTAAAATGGCCCAAATTTTGTTTTGATATTACTCCACTATACACATAATATTCTGAAATAGCAACAAATGTGATTTTTAAAATAAAATAAAAATATAAAATTCTAGTGAGTTTCTACTGAGCCCTGAAACAAAAAAAAAACCCTGAGGGATAAAACTTAAAATTAGCTCATCAAGCATGCATATTGGACCAGAAATATTAAGTGATTAGATCAGGTCTGGAGGAATAGAATATAATAGAATAGAATAGAATAGAATAGAATAGAATAGAATAGAATAGAATAGAATAGAATAGAATAGAATAGAATAGAATTTTAGTTCCCTGAAAAAGACCTAGCTGCTGACAAGATTTCAACAGCTTCATATATTAAAATTTTAACTGCAATGCCCAATTCTGTGCACACTAATAAATGGCAGCATCTGACATTCACAGGCATTATAGAAGATCCAATAATTAAGTAGGACTGCATGTGCTTAAAAATTAAAGCATTGTGGAAGAGAAGTGTCCCAGAACTGGGATTTTAAAAAGGCAAAGTTTTATTATCAATAGCTTCCATGAATTTTGTTACAGAGTATACATAAAGATTAATAGTGCATTTACTGATGAAAAGGCCTCAGTCTTTCAGCTAGGCAATCTGGGAAGTTAAATAGCACAAGGGCCTGTTTGCAGCTACCTGAAACCACATTAATTCCGAAGAAAGATGTGGTGCTGAAAATTAACTCTTATAAACCCCTAAAAGGGAGCTCTTCCTGGTGAAATGTGCAAATCAGATCCTGCCTCTCCTTGTTATGATCCCTTTTTATGTATGACCCTAATATACAAAGCTAGTTATTATGATATGTACATAAGGAACACAATTAGATCGGTAAATGTTTGATGAGGAGAAACAGCAGTCAAAGAAGGAAAGAGTCATTAAGGATCCATAGCAAAGAATCCATAGACCTATTTACTGTAACATGGTAGCAACAATAAGAAAAAAAGGAATAGAAACCAACTCTCTCAGTTCAGGGTTTTTCTGCCCTGCTCATTTTCTGCAGTCCGCCTCGATCAAGTCCGATCCCCAGAACAGAAATGCCATGCCAGAAAACCTAACTTTAACTTTCTTTTCCAACATATGATAAACCAAAAAGTCAATAGGTTAATCTTTTTATTGTAAATATTGAAGTGATGCAATTTGGTTGTCTTAGCTTCACATTACATGGAATCATTATGGACATAAAATATATTCATGTACTCAAGCAGTAAACATCGGCATTCAAATGTTATGAAGTTCATTGCCTTGAATCACAATGATGTCTGTATATAGTGTACCTAACAGACTATTGTTTATGGAGAATCTCAATTATTCATGTCCTGGTTGCGCTTCCCCCCCCCAAAAGGCAACTGGGTTTTCTTGGTTTTTTTTCCCTTTGAAAACATTTTGCATCTCATCTAAGAAGCTTCTTACATTCCCTACCAGTTAGAACGGAAGAAGTATCTTGGACAAGAAGTGAAACACTTTCAAAGGAAAAAACCCAAGAAAGTCCAGTTGCCTTTTGGGGAAAAAGCACCTTTGGAACTAATTGGCTATTGATGGATAAAAATGAAGAACACAATACATGACACTGTGAAATCCTTGCATGAAGAATGAAATAAAACTGCAAAAAGTGTGTATGTGCTTATATACGACACCATAAGAATAAAATCCCCCCTTCCCAAAATGCCGTTTGACTTCCTACAGACTTTGAGATGAATTGACCCCCTTGCAGCTGGTAAGCTTGTACAAATCATATAGACATTATATAATCTGGGATAAATCAATAGACAGTAATAGTGAGAAGATCCACCCTCAGGACAAATAACATAATTTAATGACAGACATTTATTTATTTATTTATTTATTTTGTTGCATTTATATGCCGCCCATCTCCCTAGGGACATCTACATGCACAGTGGATATTTTAGTCAGGGGCATTCACAACAAGCTGGATTTTTGTCCAAATCATCATTTTGACAAAAATCTAGCTTGCTGTGAATGCCCCCGACTAAAATATCCACTGTATATATAAAAGGGATGGCCATTGCGTTGCCATGCCACCACTCAGATTTTGCCATTTGGCCTCCCAATGATGCCCATGATTTCTGTACTGATTTATCTTTTTATATGGATTTCCAAAGAATCCCCACCCCCTAACAAAATCATAGTTTGTTTAACTATGTTTTATTATACAAACCAAAGTTAGTTATGTAGATATATGTTAAGCTATAAAACATGGTTTATAATTATAGTACAACTAGATTCAAGAACTGCATTATTTTCACTTAGTAAGCTTCTAAGCTAGCTAACCTCCTGGTTATCTGTCACATTTATGTATGGGCAAAGCAATGATGTATCACTTTATTGTACAAACAAATTAATGTTTCAAGTCCATTTTAGTAGTTATCTAAATTGGAAACAGTCTCAGAAAGCATCACATTTTTAAGCCTATGCAGATGTGGTGTTTATCATTACAGATATGAGTTTTAATATGACCTAGAGCATCAACAATATCACCGCTACCATCCTCCATAGTGGTACACAAGTTTAAATGTTCACAAGTTTAGCCTCGTGAACAGAAGGTATTTGATAATGGATCTCTGACTGCCCCATTTATTCTTAGAAGGTGATTACTTAACTAGGAATACATATGACAGGACAAAATCAAAGTATACTTCCTGTCGTACAACAGATACATCAAAACATCACCTATAGACAAAGATTATCTGATACTTAAAGTTTAATCTGTTTATGTGTAGAATATTTTCAAGATCCAAAAATATGATATATGTTCTTTTACAAAGAATGCAATTAAAATAATATCTATATACACACTGCAAATGTAGTACAGATAACACATTCATTTAAGCCCATTTATGCACATTAGTAACACACCATGTGGCAGAAAGACTAGGACTACAAGGAGACCCCTTGGCGATTTATGTTATATTAAATCCCTAATGGCCTCTCCTTATCTTTGCAAAAATATGCACAGAAGTCCAGACTATACAACCATTGAAGTGAATGGTTATTTATTTGCTAAACAAAAACCCTATGTTTAATGTTCCTTAGACATAAGGTAGTCTGCAAAAGTCACATTCCTACAGCTCCATAAATCATTTATTTTTCGTATCCTATGTCTTTGTAAGAAGCATCTGGAGAATTTTTTTTACAAAGTCTGAAATTTATTTCATATGTTATTATTAAAATATTAAAGAGTACCTTACTTTTATTGGGCTTTCTAAATTGAAATCAAATTTCTATAATCAGTGTGAACATAGTCCATAAAGTAGCATTTAAAGCTTTGTACAATCTAGATATTATTAAAACTCTTTGTCATGACTTTAACTGGGCAAAAGTGTATATCTTAGGGCAATAATTTTTGAACCAAGTTACCTCAAATGGACTAATTTACATAATACATCCATAATACAGAACCCATGTCTCCTGTGGAATTGAAATTTGGCAAGTTTTACAAAACATTTTAGGGCATAAAACATATAAAACAGCTAGGACATAATATAAAATATATCTATCTAATTTATCTCTGAAATGATGACCCAATGGGTCATAGGTTGTCTAGCTGTGATCTAATACAAGGCCTCTCATGTGATCAAAACTCTTAAAAAGAATAAAGTCTCAACTCTGTCCAGCTCAACTCCTGATGATTTTATGTTCACACTTTTTCTTGGCAGCAATTATCTATGTCTTTCTGCAGTGGCACTCATGAACAATTTTCACCAGAGATTTTCACTTCTACTTTTCAAAATATCCCATCAATATTAAACAGACATATTTGACAAATTTGTATTTTGTAATGCCTCCCCCAAAAATATTTAAAACCAAGCAGAATGGCAGATATCAACATTGCAGTTCAATCTGTAATACTTAGCAACATGGCCAATAACAAATAATTTTAAATTCCTAGGAAATAAATAAATGCCAATCACAGTATGTGGTGCATATCTCTTACCATGTAGCAGATACCATTATGATAAGTATGTATGCAAAAATAATAAATCACTGATATCATGCATTTCTTTAATGGGAAAATTAGAAAAGCTGAAAATAGCATATTATCTGGATGAACACATAATCTTTTTCTATTTTTTCAAACAATACTTAATCCATGTTTCCAATTATTTTTAAGCAACTATATTTGGTTACATTGGCAAAGAAGGTTCATTGATATCCATACCTTTCTCTGCTTAGTTGCCTTATAGAACATACCCCCAACAATTGAAAAATTGTCTCTGTATAATGGCAATTGCACTAGTACTATAATCATTCAACCTGGACAACCATAGGTAAGGATGGAGAGACTACAGATTATGAGGAATTGTGCACTATAATATTAAAACCTTGTTTTGCCAGTGCTGTTAGCTCTGAAATGTTTGGATTAGTTTTTCTGGTCCTTATTATTTTAATTGGAGATGATAGAAGTTTATCTGGGACTTTTTACATGGAAACATGTAGCCATGTCTCTTTGTAAGATTAGGGTTGGGTTGCTCTTCTTTCATTACTATCTTGTTATGTGTAGGTAGACATACACAACAGAGAAAATGTTAATAAGATGATAAATCCCAGTCATAAGTCACCCCTATGGCAATGCTTCCAAAACCTAGGTAAACTACCCCAAACTGGATAAAGCTGGTTTTTCTTTGGGTAACAACAAACAAACCCATTATCTAATTTCTACAGTGATATTAAAGAAGGACTTTCTGATAAGTGGTTTTGGGTAATGAAGACAAACGTTTAGGAATCACTGCTCTATTGATTTAGTTAGGAAATGCACCTACCAGGCCTTAAGGGGCTTTTTGCAATCTAGTCCTGACAACCATACATACAATGATTCAGGCCTTGTGTTGTTTGAGGATTGTTTGAGAATATATTTCAAATGTCCAAACTAGAAAAGACTATTCTAGAATATTAACAACACAAATTACCGTATATACTCGAGTATAAGCCGAGTTTTTCAGCCCTCAAAAAG
>JANHJO010006846.1:38222-48411 GCA_032468235.1 Pseudoxyrhopus heterurus | reverse complement strand
TGATTGGTTGTCTGGCTGAGCAGTTTCCTATAAAAGGAGCTCTGTCAGCCAGGGATTTCAGTTACAGTTGCCTCACAAGCAGTCTTAAATAAAGAGCTGTTAGAAGTCACTCTGGTCTAGCTTCCATTCTTTGCCCAGAATTTAACATTCACCCTCACCTGTCCAGACTGCAGAGCACATTGCTGCCTACTGCCTGTCTCTCCAGTTTTCAGCAAGGCTGCAGGGATCCCTGTCTCCGCACAACAGCTGATTGGGGGTATTCCACAATCAGCTGCTGAAACTGAAACTGGCTTCAGCACCTTTGTCTCCTGTGCTGAAGCCAGTTTCAGTTTCAGTACAGACTGATTCAGCACGAGAAGCCCCAAATAACTGTTGTGAGAGAACAAGGGGAAAAAAAATCTGCCTCTACCTCCCAGATTTTTTTCTGCCTCTACCTCCCAGATTTTTTCCCCCTTTGCCTCCTGTTCTGAAGCCAGTTTCAGTTTCATCCTGATTCAGCACAGGAGAGAAATTGCTGGGAGGCAGAGGCAGATTTATTTCCCTTGTTTTCCTCTCCAAAAGCTGGGTGCGTCTTATACTCTGAGAAATGCAGTAATATGTTACTAACTTAACTGGCAAGAAAGGTCGCAAAATGAAGCAAAACAAAGACAGACATTTAACTACCTTGCTCAGCAATGGAAATTTTGGGCTCAATTGTAGTTATAAGTCAAGGACTACAAGGACATGTACTCGCAGAGGGCATTGGGATTTAAACCATGGGTGCTCAGGTTTGCATTCATGCAATGGTATAATGGGCCCACTGTTTTAAGGTTTAGCTGTCTATCTCACAGAGAACGAGTTTGGTTTGGGGGGTTACAAGCACCAGGGAAGAAACGAGAAGGCCCAAGTTCTAGTTCTCTTTTAACGCAAGCCAGTGGATGACTTTGAGCCAGTCACTCACTCACTCACAGTCCCAAGAAGAGGGCAAGGGAAAACTATTCCTAAAAACCTTGCCAGAAAACTGCAGGGACTTGTCCAGGCAGTTGCTAGGAGTCAACTCTGACTTGAAAATAACAAAAAACAAACAAAACCCACCTCTCTACTTTGGAAACAAATGGCTTTCCACGTTGTGAAGCAGGAGCGAGTGTGAACTGTTAACACCGTGCAAGCATGAAACTAATAATTTTGTCTGAGCTGTATAGATTGAAAAAATATACGCTGTTGAAGTGCCCGGGCTGTAAATGATTATTTCATACGACATTTAGAAGAGTTTTTAATTTGGGTGAAACTTTTAGATAGGAGTACTGAAGCAAATAAAGAGTGGGTTGTTTAGTAGTGATTATTAAAAAAAATTGTAAAATTTACAACTGGTAACAAAAAAAAGCAACTTTGTTCAACATAACCTATTTCAGGTGTTTGGAGAAGAAGGTTTAACTATAAATCTGGAAGATGTTCAGCCTCATGACTTTGGCAAAGTGGGAGAAGTCATTGTAACCAAAGATGACTGCTTATTGCTTAAAGGAAAAGGTGATAAGACTCAGATTGAAAAACGGATTCAAGAAATAATTGAACAACTGGAAACCACCACAAGTGAATATGAAAAGGAGAAGCTGAACGAGCGCCTGGCTAAGCTTTCTGATGGAGTAGCTGTATTAAAAGTAGGTATACTGTGGGTTTTCTGTCTGCGTAAATGTATCTTTTTATGTTGATTTGGCCTACTTAATGTTTTCTTAGCTGGGGACATGCAAATTTAATAAATCAATAGAAGGTGAAATGGCTTCAACATGCTTGATATTTGATTAATGTTACAGCTTAGTGTAAGATCCATGAGGTATTAACTATAACCTGAATGATAATTTACCTGGTTAAGAGAGGGATAGTAATCCATCATATCCAGAAGACACTGGGTTGGACATAGTTAAGAATTTGTTAAAAGTGGCTGTAAACGTGTTAAACAACCACAAGTTGTGAAAACAATATAACAACATACAGGAAGACTTTGTACTTTCCTCAAATGTGGTTCATGACAGCAATGATTCGTTGAAAATGATACTCATTTATGGCCTGAAGCATCTCTTAAAACTGGAGAAGGTGGAGTTTCTTAAGTGGTAAAGGTAGTAAAATACTTAAGCGTACCACAGAACTGAAAACTAGTATGATTAGGGGGTTTTTTTATGTCAAAGGGAGCTGTGATATTTATTTCTTGAACTGCAGCATTCCAATCATACAGAAGTTGCCTTTCCCAGAGTCATTCAGATTACAGGATTTTGCAGATAACTTCTAAGTACAGGTAGTCCTCAACTTAAGAGCAGTCATTTAGCAACCTGTTACAACCAACCCAAAATAGGGGACTTATGACCCAGATTTGACGGTCCACCTGTCAGGCTGCCTTCGTGGTCATGTGATTGGACTTCGGGCACTCGGTAACAGGGCTACATTTATGGCTATTTGCAGCATAGCAGTAACACCTAGACTTACATACCGCTTCACAGTGCTTTACAGCTCTAAGTGGTTTAAGGTCAGCGCATTGCCCGCAAAAATCTGGGCCCTCATTTCACGACCTCGGAAAGATGGAAGACTCAGTCAAACCTTGAGCCAATCAGAATTGAACTGCCAAAACTGGCAATCAGCAGAAGTGGCCTGCAATACTGCATTTCTAACCACTGCCACCACAGCAGTTGCATTACTGTCTTATCGCTTTGTTGAAAACTGGTACTTCTCATTTTCTGCGCAAAACCACCCCATAACAAACCCTTGGTTGGCTTAATGATTGCCACAAAGAATGCAAAATTGTATTACATCAAGATGACTGACCACTTCGACCATTTTAACAAATGGCCATAATGGGCAGGCTCCATTACAGTTGTATATCAATGACTACCTGTAAGAACTTGATAATTAGAGATTTCTCTTAGGTGGGAGGAACAAGTGATGTTGAAGTTAACGAAAAGAAAGATAGAGTCACCGATGCCCTGAATGCCACTCGTGCTGCTGTAGAAGAAGGCATCGTCCTAGGTGGTGGCTGTGCATTGCTCCGTTGTATTCCAGCACTAGATGCTTTGACTCCAGTCAATGAAGATCAAAAAACTGGTAAGTTAATGCCAGTTACTATAACACTTATTTGGATACTTGGATTTTAAGTAAATTCCAAATTTCCTATAGTGTGCACTCTCTTCTCCCCAGTGTAGCGGTCTTTTCTTACCTTCAGAAATTTACTCCCAACTTATCCAGAGCTTGTTGAGAGCTGGAAAATAGATGAGAAGACTTCACAAAATTAACTTCCAGATTCAGACTGGGAATTTTATACCTGGAAAGTCTTCATTTGGAAAGATAAGCAATGTATATCTGAATAATGGTCGTTGTTGGTTCCATCATCAGCAGTGAGATTAGCGTAGCTCCGTTTTTATAATAACTAGAACTCATTCGTTTTAGGCATAGAGATTGTAAGAAGAACACTGAAAATTCCAGCCATGACTATTGCCAAGAATGCTGGGGTTGAAGGATCGCTGATAGTTGAGAAGATCATGCAAAGCCCACCTGATGTTGGTTATGATGCAATGCTTGGTGACTTCGTGAATATGATAGAAAAAGGCATTATTGACCCAACAAAGGTAAATACCGAGTTTTCTAATGGCTCTGTGGTAGCACTCTTAGGTAGTGTTTCAATCTTTTACAGAATACTCTTAATCCATTTGTAGGTTGTGAGGACAGCGCTGATGGATGCTGCAGGAGTAGCTTCTCTCTTATCTACAGCTGAAGCAGTTGTAACTGAAATCCCCAAAGAGGAGAAGGATGCTGCTGCCGGTATGGGGGGAATGGGTGGAGGAATGGGAGGTGGTATGTTCTAAAGCCTAGGCTACATGGATGCGTATCATGAACTACAATGCATGACCTGATAGTTTTAAGAGAAGCTTGGGTCAGAGTCAGAAAGGATGGATAGTGACTGCAGAGAAAGAATCTGTGTTTAAAAAGAAAAAAAGAAAAATCACTAACATTCAGTTACTGGCTTTCAGTTGTATGATTGTTTACAGTCATTGTCCATGCCTACAGATAATTTATTTTGTATTTTGAATAAAGACATTTGTACATTCCTGATACTGGGTGCAGATCCATGTACCAATCTTGTGCTCTGAACTTAAAACCAGTTGAAGCACTTGCAATTCTGCTAAATAAGACTTTATTGGTGCCTGCTGTCACTAAAAATGCAGAAGCCATTGTGTGCAAGACTGAATAAAATTGTGTACAAAGTAGACAAATATACAATTATGTGACAACTTTATGTAATAAAACAATTGCTCTAAGGTATGGTATGTATTAACTTATTCACAACATAATCGGTTCATCCCAAGTACTAAATTTTCCAGGACAATATTTTTTTTGGATTTCAGAGCCAACTAGCAATAACAAATTATTAAAGTCTTATTTCTCACGGAAAGAAAAGTTATTCCTCAAATGTTAATGTTCATATAAAATTGTTCTCAAGTTATTTTCTTTAAATACATGAAAATAGAAAGCAGGATAATTGAGCTGCCTTCCCAGTACAAAAAAAACCTTAATAACATTTTTGTGACAAATTAGAACTGCACTGAAGCAATTTAGGATCCAGTTGTACTTCAATTTAATCTACACATTTTTCTTGCCTGAGTAACCATTTTTCATGATTAAGGCTCCAGAGCTAACTTGATGATGGGACTTATGACCATTGTGAAGCAGTTTGTAGTAAGGAATACAGCGGACTACGGATTACAGTACCCTCACATTTATGAAAATAGAAAATGAGAGGAGTGCATAGTATCAAAAATAGTTGTAGAGCAATAGTATGTTTATGAATCAAGCAAGAATCATCAAACTGTATTACAATGGTAAGTGCAGCAATATATAAAATTATAAAGATGTTAAATTCAAATACACTGTTTTAACTTAAACTATATTTAAGTATAACTAATGCCAAAGTTACAGAAGCCAACTTTGGCAAACAGTAGTATCCTTTTTCCTGTTTATTCCTAATTTGTTTCCCAACTTTCTAAGGCAGATGGAGAGAATATGGAGGAAAGTGGGGAATTGCTTTGTTAGCGCTGTCAGTTCTGCTGGTAGAAGAAAGCCATAAATCCCCAGGCGTTACGGTTTGTCATTAACTGGAACATTTTTTAAAGCTAGAGTTCATGATTATTCATAGAAGACCCCCAGTAAGTCACCTGTTGGAACCTTACAACAGTTTACTAGAGTACCATATTAAATAATGTACTGATGAAGCTGAGCCTTTTCTGTAGGATTTATAGAGCTTACTAAAATACTGCATGTTAAATTTGCTACCAAAGTTTATCCACTACAAAAACAAACTTGTTTTCAGAACTGCACACTGCTTGTTAAAGCTAGTTTTGAATACTAAAAATAACTTAAATATGCATTTAAAATAATAACTTAAACTTGATTTCAATAGTAAATATTAAACATTGTCAAAATAAGGCTATAGAACTGGTAACTGCTGAGTTTTATACATGCTGAAAAGATGAGGGGAGGCCATTGTAAATGTAGCTGCCACTCAGTGAACTTACCAGCACCTTAGAATTGCACTTGACTGAAGCTTCTATGTACACCTGCATCTTACATGCGTGTTTTTATACAGTAGTATTATACATAATTTGGCAAAAAATGCCCCATATAATTGGAAGCCCACATGAGAAAAAAAATCCCATATGTAAAGATGGTGTCCAAGAAATGTCAAAACTACTTTATGTATGATGCACTTCATGAAGCATTAACTCTCGAGGTATTCTAGTTTCTGGACCGTAGAGCTTGCCTGCTCTTCTTTCAAATGCAGCTACCATCTGTTTCACGACTTCATCGAAGAATAAGGTGGCAAGCTGAGAGTGCAAAAGGGAGCGGAACTCGAAAGAAATCTGTAAAGGAAGACAAATTATCACTCACCCCTAATGATCAAGACGAGTAGGCAGTTGTTTTTTTTATATTGATCTATCATATTGGGGAATAGTGGCTAAGGACAAGATGAGAAAATCCGGGCAATCATTTTCTGCTGCAATTTCAACCTCATATTTACAGATTAGAATTTTCTTCTAGCCATGAATTATTTTGTCTTCATTAACCTTAATTGCCATTCAGGTTGTGTGGTAGTTCTCAACAATATATAGACAAAATCAGTACTACAGAACTTTACAACAAAGCGACATGAATTGGTTTACTTCCCAGTTACGTAGTGCTCTGCACACAATACAATACTTTCTAAGTTACTTTATCTTTTGTCTGTATCCCTTCTCCCACATAATCGTTCTAGGTTTGCTATGTATTTCCAATGCAAAGTGCTTCATGGTCCCTTTGGGCACTGGGGGGGCATTCCAAAGCTCCTGTCTGTAACTGAAAGCAGCTGTGTTTTCTAGGATTACACAGCTGTCTTGCAGTCCAATCCCAAATACCATTTAATTTAAGGAAGTGCTATCGTGCATGTCTATATATGGTCACTTCTAAGGATCCTTTTCTCTTTAGAATCAAAAGTGCTGCACAGTTAAAAATACCTAAGAAATGTATCTCCATACTAGCCAATAATCTAAATGGAGTAGCTCTATGGGCCTGATGCTGGTCTGTCACACAGCGTCGCAAGTGAGTAGCTCTATGGGCCCGTAGCTCTACGCTGGTCTGTCCACTATTTTTAAGGGACACAGACACCCCACCCCCCAGGGGTGCTAGGGCTGTCTTACCCCCACAGTGTTTGTTCTCGGAGGGTAAGTTATCTGTGTACCAAATTTGGTTGAAATTGGTCGAGCCGTTAAGAGTGTATACGGAACATACATACACACTCAGATCCTTTATATAGAGAGATAATATAGATAGAAAAGAAAGCTAAATAATTATATTTAAATAAATAAGTACACTGGTCCGCTGATGCATTTTACTAGTCTTCTACAGTCTAAAGAATAACGTTTGTCAATAATAGGCAATCATTTGGCCAGTGATGACAATTTCCTGTTCAATACAACAACATTAAAGGTATAAGAAAAGCTAAGTTAGTCCTTGCTTAATGACCAACTCATTCAGTGACCATTTGAATTTACAATGGCACTGAATGAGTCCTGCAATGTGATATCACGCTTAATGATCATGCAGGATTTGCTTAATGACGGCAACCAAGTGCCATCACTAAGTGGGTTAAGCCACATTATTTACCATATACTTAGCGATGATTATGGTCCCAATTATTGTTAACTGAGTACCTGTATTCAGGGGGGGAAACCCTGAAAATACCTAAAGCAAAACTATTTGAATGAAATGCTGTAAAAATATTGAAATGATAATTAAATTACTAGTGCTAGTGGAATAATTTATTCCATGCACATTAGGAATTGCTTGGAAATGAGCATTCTTCATTGCTTAAAAACAAATTCATTAAAGTTGGATTGCTGCAACTAAAAATTATGGTTCACAAAAGTAATCTTGCAATCATAATTAAAAGCAAACTACAAAGCCTGTCTGGCAGCAGAGTGGTTAAGGTACTAAGAAACTGGGAGATCATGAGTTCTAGTCCTGCCTTAGGCACAAATCCAGCTAGATGACTTTGGAATTGTCGCTTTCTTTCTATCCTAGGAAGCCACTTCTGTACCATGCACAGTAAAATACAAATTTAAAATACTTATATAGGACAATACAGCAATCAGGTATGGTTTCAAAAATACATTTTTCTCTGATCTCAATAGTTTGGAAGGGTTATTTTCGTACTTACTGAAAAATCCAAGGTGCACGTCCTTTGATAGCCAGGAATTCCTGGACTGAAGCGCCACACAGTTTCCAGATGATTAAATAATTTTCCGTCTGTACACGATGCCTATGAAATAATTTAAGTAAATTTATATTGCATTCAAAACTTTGAACCCCATACTTCTAAAATGTCTTAATTTTGATACTTTGTGTATTATATGATCATCACCACACTAACTTCAGGGCGGGAAATGTTTTTCAGCCTGGAGCAAAATTGAAAGGAACATTACATTACATTAATATTTTAAAAACTCCAAATGATTTGAGTTTTCTCTTAGAATAGTCCAGCTTCCTTTGAACATTGTAACTGTTTCTCAACAGTATTTTTTTCACTTCTGCAAACACAAAAGTGTTTTCTCAGGTAAATAGTCAACAACATGAAGATGGGTAATTTCTTAAAAAGTATAATCTAGGTCCATGCAATTGTTTTGTTTCATTTTAATTTTCTTCTCTCTGGGACTTTTTAAAAAAAAATTCATCTGAAGGATATGTTTTGAAAAATTTATTTCATGTTGGCCCAACTATAGCAATTACCTTATGGGAAAAACCTAATCTTAACATTGACTCAAAAGAAGTTAAAGTATGCATTACAGAAACAGCCTGGAGGTAAATAGGAAATATCCAATAAGTACAGAAGGGTACTAAAAAGCTGGTGGAAGAATTTTTCAGCTTCAGTCTCTTAGCACCAGTACTTAAGATAGAAGTGATATGATCCAAGACAGGCAGTGCCAATTTCAGCAGACAATAGAAATTCAAACAGAACTAGTTCAACCTGGTATAATGCAGCAATGTAACTCATTATACCAGTCTATACAAGCAGAAAATGAAACCGGGGGTGGGGGGGCTTTTAGAAGATTGACAAGTTAGGAAACAAGATACAAGTTTACTTTCTTACAAGCCACTTTTAAATAGCTTCAGAGTTGTAGAAAAATTGAATCAGTATTCAGATCTTTATAGCTTTTTTTTTGAAAAAAACCTTTATAATTATTATTTATACTTTATGGGCAATTTTATGGTTTGGCAGAAATAAAACAAGGTACTTCTGGTAATATTTAATGTATAGTTTTAAGAGCAACCGTTGCATAATCTCAACAATTGTAATCTAAGGTATGAGAATGCAAAATTAAAGTGTAAACTATTTGCATAACTTTGGTAGGTAGCAATTCTGAGCAGTAGTGTAGTTTTGAATGTTTCATTCAGTCATGGGCACCTAATTGTATCTTGCCATTGGACTAGCTCTTTTTAATCTGTATTCAGTAGAGTTTATACCTACTAATAATGGCTTCTATGCTATGGCATGATCTCGGGACAACAAAAGCTATTCTGGAGCAGTGGTTAGAATGCAGCATTGCAGGCAGGTCTAAGACAACTTGCCATAGCCAATTTTCCATGGCCAACTTGCTACGGGATAAGAGTTACGCCAATATCAGAAATGATGGCACAGAATCATTAAAAGGGGTGCAAAAGAAGAGATGAAATGAATGACAAAAAAATAATATTTTAATTATTTTAAATAATTAAATTGAATGATTGTCCCATGGCAAGTTGTCCCATTCCGTTGCAGGCTAACTCTGCCCCCAGTCTGCAGTTCGATCCTCATGGGCTAGAGGTCGACTCAGCCTTCTATTCTTCTGAGGTCAGTAAAATGATGACCCAGATTGTTGGGGGCAATCTGTTGACACTAAACTGCCCAGAGTGTGCCATAAAGCATCGTTGCTATCGTTATTCTGGATCTAACTGCTGAAGTTTAAGAGACGAAGGAACAAGAACTACGACTATGGCAAGAAGCTTGCAGTAGTGCTACTGTTGGAATTCAGTCAAGCATTGGGGTTTTCTGCTTTAATTTCAAGCAGTATAGGGAGTTTAAAAGGACATTTCCACCCAGCCTCATATAAGAAAAATAAAGTCTACTTGCAAATTCAGGGGATTTAAAACTTCAGGTTTTCTTGGATGGATCTGATTTTTAGGTAGGTTTCAATCATTTCAGGTGTGGCTATAAAATAGAAGCTTTCAATGCTATTGACTACAGCATCCTCCTAGACAGGTTATTTGAACTGGGATGTAGTAGCACTGTACCATGGTGGTTTACTCCTACTTGAATGCCCAACTATGCTGGGGGATTACCATTCTGCATCATAATTGGGCTATATAGTTCCTCGGCTCCATTTTAGCTGCTTATCTTTAACATCTACATGAAACCATTAGAATAGGTCATACAGATTGAGATGCCATCAATACAGGGAGATACCCAACTCTACCTCTCCTTTTCCTTTAGGAGGGGTACCGTATTTTTTGGAGTATAAAATGCTCCGAAGTGTAAGACGGAACTAGCTTTTGGGAAGGAAAACAAGAAAAAAAAATCTGCTTCTGCCTCCCAGCAATTTGCCTCCTTGCAGCAAACAGCCTGTTTCAGCTTCAGCACAGCCTGATTAGCACAAGCAGC
>JANHJO010006846.1:6752-24491 GCA_032468235.1 Pseudoxyrhopus heterurus | reverse complement strand
TATTAAAACAATATAAAAAAGCACAAAAGTTAAAAATACATAAAACACTTTCTCACTCAATTAGCATCAATCCCAGGCCTGCCGGCACAGCCAGGTCTTAAGTGCCTTACGGAAGGGTATCAAGCTGGAGATGGTCCTGATCTGGAGATGGTCCTGATCTCCGGGGGAAGGTTGTTCCATAGAGTCGGAGCCATCACAGAGAAGGTTCTCCCCCGAGGGCCCGCCAGTTTACATTGTTTCGCTAAATAAAAACATAGATCTAGCACCTTAAGTCTACTTAGATCATTCTGACTTTCTGAAGCAATTGTAAGGAAAATATTATTTGTATCTGTTATGTGAACCTAGCCAGTTTGTAACCTTCAGCATGTACCATACCATATTGTAGGAATGTAATTTGCAAGTGTATCTTTGGGCACATATGGTATTCTCCACCTTTTCAATGGCTTCTGTTAAGAGAGGAACACCTTGCAGGTCCTTTTTGCATGTTTCCTGCTTGGGTTATTTATTAACTTTTTATTTCAGTTTGGCTTGTTCTTTTCAATAGGAAGTTCAAAATGTATCAAGTTAAGCATCTTGATTTTTTTTAAAGATAATGAGGAAATGGATTTTTCACTTTAAACTGCACACATGTGATAAATGTTGATAGATAAACATTGAACAGTGTTGAAAGATTTTAGGAAAACTAGAAATATAATTAGAAATAATTACAAAGATATTAGAAAAATTGAACATTCAGTGTTCCCATTATGTATAAAAGGAGCTGTTATTTATGTATTGGGGAAAATGATCCAAAAATAATCATTAAATAATTAATTATAGCAGTCAGTGAATGTATCCATAATATACTGATCAGAAGATATTTCATCCATTTTTTCCCCAAAATTTAATTTAAAAATTTGAACAGGCATGTATTTTGCATGGCATTAAGATTTCTGGAAATGGTACATCAGGATAAAAACAAACATGGAGGGCAGGACCCAAGAGAATAATTCTAAACATAGACTCTTCTGTAAAATTTAGGAATGGAAAGGGAGCCATATTTGGGGTAAATGTATTCTTTAATCAGAGATTTGAGAATTTTCCTAATCTGGTGAGTCAGTTTCTTTAGTAGAAATATTTTAGTTTGGATGTAGACTGAAAATATACAGGGAAAGATTAAAAATTATATGACTTACTGGTACTAATAAAGCAAAAAAGATTGATTTTTAATAAGTTGGTCTTTTTGTATTGAGA
This sequence comes from Pseudoxyrhopus heterurus, assembly GCA_032468235.1. Classification (NCBI taxonomy): domain Eukaryota; kingdom Metazoa; phylum Chordata; class Lepidosauria; order Squamata; genus Pseudoxyrhopus; species Pseudoxyrhopus heterurus. The sequence continues at coordinate 23,258 of JANHJO010006846.1, read as the reverse complement.
GTTGGAAAAAATAACAGTGCATTTATTGAAATTGAATTGTCTTAAGTGGTGTAGGGTTTCCTGCCTAAGCAGGGGGTTGGACTAGAGGACCTCCAAGGTCCCTTCCAACTCTATTATTCTAAATTTTATTCTAAATTCTAAATGCCTGGATACCATAGCTAGATATGTATTAGTTGCTAGATACCATGTATTAATTATTTAAAAGAAATGTGTATTTGCATGTCACATTAAGCAATAACTTTAAGAGTTCCTGCTTAACTGGGATTGATCAGAATGGCAGAGTATTTTGCTCAGGTGCTTCCATTTGGCTGTTGCTGTAAGCAGGATAAGATTGAAAACCAACCAACCAACATGCATTGTGATGTCTGAATTCAGACTTCTGATTTGTTCCAGTCTTATAGATCAGAGTTGAAAGTCATAAACAAAGATTCTAGAATGAATTCTAAGAATTAAAGTGATGCAAGCACAGCCTTTATTTATAGAATAGAATTGTGTTTCTTAATGTTTTTAATGTGTTATTCTCACTTCAATGCACATGAGTAAAAGTCCTGGCATATAATATCTTCTCTGATAAGTTACAAGACCTTTAAGCTTCCTAAAAGTTATTTGTAACTTTTTTGATAATATGACCCATTATTTTTATTCTAAAATGTAATGGGTAGTATTTTTACAAAATTGGAATATTGGTTAAGCCAGTTGTTTGGTGTGGGGAGAGTTACTGAAATTTGCCAATGTTCAAGCCCCAAGCCCTGTGCGACGGGGTGAGCTCCTGTTACTTGTCCCAGCTCCTGCCAACCTAGCAGTTTGAAAGCATCCAAATGCAAGTAGATAAATAGGTATTATTTCAGTGGGAAGGTAACAGTGTTCCGGGCACCTTGGCATATAATCATGCTGGCCACATGACCATGGATGTGTCTTGAGACAACACTGGCTCCCTCAGTTAGGAAATAGAATTGAGCGTCGCGCTCTAGAGTTAGACATGACTGGACAATAACTTTTTTTAACCTTGCCCTCCTGTACTTGTTGAATAGTATGCTGGAGAGTGCCCTTAATTAAGAGTTGAACATGTGTGCTCTTTTTCCTTTGTGCATAAGAACAAATTAAACTTTGTCTCTCTCGAAAAAAATGTATTTTTGCATTATGGATGAATATGGAGCTGGAATATATTGCAATATTGTTTAAACAAAATATGATTTGACATAGTATTGAACACATTTGGTTAGAATAGAATGCACATAATGTGAACTTTAAGTTTTCTGTAAAAATGCTTTAATACTTGCTTTTCCTATGCATGGAGGGGAGGGCGAGCTGACAATATAAACCATGGTTTATTAATTGTAAGCATTTAAGATATAGAGTAATAGAAGGGGGATATATAGTCCCTGCTCTTCAACTCAAAATCTTTAAAAAGAGGGTAGAAAAATTAGGAAACTGTGGGACCAGTTCCTAATAGGTTGGTATTTCCAATCTCTAAACAGTGCTAAAAAAAATGCTGCTACGGGACACCCAAAACCGATTATTCTGCAGCACTATAACGAAAAATTAATCCTGCTGGATTTCTTTGACAAAGAACCCCCCACCCAACTTTTATATGATGAATGAATATAGAATGTTTTTCCTGGGTGTTTTTTGTGTTTTTAGACAGTTGTATGACTCAAGTTAGAGTGTAGTTATACTCTGTCATTCAAAAATTCATTATGGTTTTTGGAGTTACACAAACCAAATTTGACTGGGAATAAAGGTACATTTCTCAAAATCCGGCAGAGTTTTCCCCAGAGAAGAAATGTGCATTTGATACTTTTTAAAGCATATTCATGTAATTGTTCTAAACACCAAGATGTGTGTACTAGAACATTCATCAAATTATGCATTTAAATTGATGTTACATCGAAATAGTATGTAAGCTCTCAAAATCAGTTTTACCAAGGTTCATAAATCAAGAGTGGAGACAAAATAAAGGTTATAGAAAAGGTCAATGTAATGCTTTCAATATGTTTATAAAATTGTTCTGAAATGTACATAATATTGGCTTGTAACTTTTTCACAGATATTGAAGCCCAGATTCGAGAAATTCAAGGCAAAAAAGCTGCGCTTGATGAAGCTCAAGGAGTTGGCCTTGATTCTACAGGGTATTATGATCAAGAGATCTATGGTGGAAGTGACAGCAGGTTTGCTGGATATGTAACTTCAATTGCAGCAACTGAACTTGAAGATGTAAGTGTAACTTATTTTAATTAGTAACAGCACAACTGCATTGTTTAAAGCCTTCATGGGTTCAGTTGTTTAACAGTTACGCTTAAACAGTTCCATTTAAATTTCTTAAAGAAATCTTGAATTATTTTAGTACAAAAATATATTCCATAAAAATAGTGTTGATCTCTCCTAATCTTCTTGATTTATGTAGGATGACGACGACTATTCTTCTACAAGTTTGCTTGGCCAGAAGAAGCCCGGGTATCATGCACCGGTGGCATTACTTAATGACATACCACAGTCAACTGAACAGGTGAATTTTAGAATATATTAATACAATAATATACAGAGGTATTTATTATATATATAATAATACATAGAGTGTTGACAACCCCTCCGCCGAGGAGACAAAAGAACATGAGTCAACTGGGGTCAGCAGAATACAGTAGCCTCTTCATCAGCTATCCTGTGAAGGGCATTTGAAAGACCAAAGGTGGGAGGGGTGTAATAGGTAGGGGAGGAATTGAAGTGGAGGCTGTTTGTGTAGGACAAAACAAGTGTGAGGTCTTTACCTAAAGACTGTGTGATCGTGGCTTAATGACCAGAGTAGGAATGGCCTCCACTAGGAGACATGATTACACGATTTATTTGATGTTCACTTCACTTAGCAACAGAAATTCTGGTCCCAATTATGGTCATTAAGCAAGGACTATCTCTAATCGAGATAATTTATACATAAACAAGATTCCTTATTTAGTAGAACATATTTTGATTGGAGATTTTAAGGCGGGCCTGGGCATTTTATGCACCTGGGCCACATCTGGCCCTTTGGGTATCTTGTCCATTCCGTGTGAGGTCAGTTGAAAATTAGAAATCAAATATACATGTATGCCATGAACGCAATACAACTGCTTTTTGCTTTTATTTTGAAGGTGACTTTTTCAATTTACATATGTGCGTGTGTGTCTGTCTACACACATTTACAGTCCTGTTGTTTTGGCCTTCCACAACATTCCCTGTTTCTCATGTGGCCCTTTGGAAAAATTAATTGCCCACCCTCTTAAGGGGATTGATGATACTTTAGTGTTCATAGAACGTATTATTTGAAAAGTATGCTGAAATCTGAAGGGTTAAAACATCTTAATTCATCTGACCTTCATGATGTAGGAATGTGACTACACATGTATGTTGGCATTTTACCACAAATAATTGTTTAAAGAGAAACAGTACTAATCACTACCCTCTTAGACTGTTGAAGCAAATGCGAAGTATAGCTACATGAAAGTTTTTTTTATACCAGAAATTGTCTTCAGCTTGTCTTTCCTCTGGTTCTCCAGAATGTCTTTCAACACTCCAGAACAGATTTTGAGTACGATAGAATAATTTGTTCCAGCCTTTACCTGCAAATTTTATTGAGAGTTATATCTTATTTATCTCACCTTTAGTATGATCCATTTGCTGAACATCGTCCGCAAAAGATTGCTGATAGAGAAGATGAGTACAAAAATCGGAGACGGATGATGATTATTTCCCCTGAACGTCTTGATCCTTTTGCAGATGGTAAATTATTTTCATTTTTCACTCACTTTTATCAGTTTTGTTTCCTTAAATTATCTTTAGCCCTTTGATTTCTGTTGGCATGCTTGAAAATTCAGGAGTTTTAGTTTATACACTTTGAAAGTTGTTTGAAATCATAGTTTGCCATTTTGTTCATCTTTTATAATACAGATTTTCTTTCCAGGTAGAAGGACAAGAAAATAATGAACCATTGCCATAGAAACACAAAGGGTTAAAGGTTTCTCTTTTCTTATTGCTTTGGTTATTTATGCTGTACTTTGAGTGATTTTAATATTTAGTGCTCAAGAATCTTCCAACTTACTGGATGCTTTCAATTCAAAAGTAGAACATAAAGAATGGCTGCTTTTAAAAACGGTACCTAGCATACCGGAGCAGTTGATTCTCACATTTTGAATTTTCAAGAAGTTAAGCTTAAGAGAAACAAAAGTAACATTTAAGAACATTTGTTACTTTTAATAGTTCAGATATATTCTGATAAATTTTATAAACCTAGCGCAAGGGGTATCTGTGGGCCTGATGGAAGCTTTCCTTGGGTGAGTTAGTTTGACAAGGAACCTTAGAGCACCTGTTGATGAAAACTATAAACTGGTTGCAGGTTTTTTGTAAATTAGCATTTCAGCCTGCATGAATTAATAGGGATATGGATTTTACTTGCTTAACTGTCATTGATATAAACATGTATTGTCAGAATTCACAGGCCCATACTAACTGTCCTTAATTTCTTTCCTACAGCAGTACTGCTATATGCCAGTCCTGTCTGCATTCTTAAGGGTGCAGTTCAACACATCCTGTGTAGATAATGGTGAAAAAGTATCCCAAAGGAAAGTCCTATCAAAGCTAGTGTCAGAATGACACTGCCAATTGGGCAATTGATGTTCAGCATAGAAAATGTATTAAGAATTTTATTTTGTCCTAAATACTTATGCTATACTACTGGTATAGCCAATCTGCACTTTAAAAATAGTGCTTCCTAGATAAGACTGTTACTATATGGCTGGGCTTCTGTAAATATTTGAAGTTAGAATAAATTTCAAGGTTCAAATTAATATTTATGATGTGGGGAAAGACTTTTTTGCCTGTGAGTATCCTTATGGTAAAAACAGTGTACTGCAATCAGTTCACAGTTGTAATTATACCTTCAGAATAAGTGGGGGGAGAAATTGGGTGCTCTTAAAGTGAAGCCCTTTTAACATGCCTCCACAAAGTAAGAATCTGGGGTTCATTGTCCAGATTCATCAAACATATACACTGATCTGTATGATGAAACAATTTGAGCTATTTAGGTTTACAGTAGTACGTATTGTCAGATATCATAGGCTTTATCAGCTTGAACAAGGTAATGTGTTGATTATAAATATCTTTCCAAAGTGTTACTAATGGTAAAGAGATAATTTTCTAGGCTTCTATTCTGCTGCTTGAAGTCAGAACTGCTGATGGAGACAAAAGGCACGAAAGTGTACGTATTCCGGATTAGCAACCCAGGAACCCATCACTTCTGAAGACTCTTAACTGTGCTGTCATTTTATCATTCTTATCTCCTTTAAAAATATTTGTTTTAAGCTGTTGTAGTTATGTTTGTGTTCAAACAGGTTAAATTGATCAGCAAAGTGAATAAAAGTAAGATTCATGTAATTTCTTTAAAAATCAGTCAAAATATTAAAATTAATTGATTTTGAAATAAAATAAAGTTAGAATAGAGCAGTTTTAAAAGCCAACATTTCTGCCTTTCTTGCACTTATTATGCTTTTGTCCTGTTGCTGTTCTCTTCTGCAGGTGGGAAGACACCTGATCCTAAAATGAATGCCAGAACATATATGGATGTTATGCGTGAACAACATTTAACAAAAGAAGAGGTTAGTTGGTTAAGTTTATTACTCTTAAATTTCAGTTTTCATGTCTCTTAGACAAGGCTTTTCTTAGTTCATGGCATGCTGAGGAGTTCCTGAAGAACAACTAGTATTAATGTCTCCTTTTGTGTATTTCCTCTCTGCTTAATGACCACTACTTAGTTCTTGCAATGCTTTGGAGACAGAATACTGGAGAATATTGTAGGAAAATTTAATGATACGCAACATACAGAGAGGTTTCCCTAACATTAAGACTTATCAAAATCTAAAATATGATATATGGATAATATACAATTATATGAACATTTAAAAGCCTGGCGAAATGCCTGTCTCAAATTCTGGCTTGGTGTTGTACATGAAGAGAGGCTGATTTGTCTGCTGAATAGATAATGCTTTGCCAAGGCCCATTTTAAATCATAGTCATATTCTCTTAGTATATATATAAAAAGTTGTAATTTGATATATTGTAAATTCATAGATGCACACACATGGACATGCATAGTTCATTAACGGAAGTGCATAAAGCATGTTTCAGTCATATAAGTATAATTTGGGCATAAATTATTCAGATAAATACTTGTTCAAATAAAAATAATGATTTGCACTAGCCAGGAAATACTGTGATAATTTAGAAAATTTAGACCAATATATTCTGTATTTTGCTTCCTATATGCCACTCTCTTTATATACATGGTTCAGGTCTATTCGTTTGGCATACAGGTAGTTGTCACTTAATAATGGTAATGGGACTGGAATTTCTGTTGCTAAGCAATGTAGTTGTTTGACATGCTGCTTAGTGACAGCCGTTCTGGTCCTTCCGGTTGCAAATCGCCATTGACTTTCTTCTGGTGGTGAAGGTCTCAAATGATGCTCACGTGACCATGGGGAGACTGACTAGCATAAGTAGGAGAACTGGTTGTAAATGCCACTCACTCAGCACTGTTAATGAGTTTGAACAGCCGCTGAATGCTGGTTAAAGGAGGATCATCTGTAATTGATTAATACCAATAACAAGAAATGCTCATCTGTAAAAACATATTCAACCTTACATCCCAAATTAAAATCTACATCCATTTAGAAGATATGACTGTACCAATAACTTTGTGAACTTATTTTTTTCAGTTCACAGTATTTGAGACATAATCTTTTCTCTTCAACAGAGAGAAATTAGACAGCAACTAGCAGAAAAGGCTAAAGCTGGTGAGCTTAAAGTCGTCAATGGTGCTGCATCCCAGCCACCATCAAAACGCAAACGGCGTTGGGACCAGACTGCTGACCAGACTCCTGGTGCCACACCTAAGAAATTGTCTAGCTGGGATCAAGCTGAGGTAACCTCTTAATGCACGTTCTGGTTTTTCTTTATTCATTAACTTTGTATCTGCCAAGTTGGAAATAAAATATAGGAAAAGCTATAATAGTGCTCAATGAATACCTTTTTCAAGCATGGACAACATTCTTTGGTGACATTTGTAAATCAATCCATCAATGCAAATGAATCTGCAGGTCTAAGGCTCAATATTTTAAAAAAGAATAATGTATCATGTCATTTGAACCAGATATAAGACTATTGACTGAAAGATACGATAGATGCCTTTGCAAAAAAGTTATCTCGAAGTACTTTTTCTTTAAACCCTATTTTGTTTTGTTCAGACACCTGGACATACTCCATCACTGCGCTGGGATGAAACACCTGGTCGTGCAAAGGGTAGTGAGACACCTGGAGCAACACCTGGATCTAAAATATGGGATCCAACTCCTAGTCATACACCAGCAGGAGCTGCAACACCTGGGCGTGGTGATACACCTGGTCATGCAACACCCGGGCATGGAGGTGCAACTTCCAGTGCTCGGAAGAATCGATGGGATGAGACTCCCAAAACAGAAAGAGGTATTCTTTGTGGAGCATACTAAAATACATTTAGTCTAATGTATCAATCAGTAAAGTAGTACATTACGTTTAGCAGATTATCTTAATTTCAAATGAGACCAACTGTTTATTTGGTATGCTGTTGGAAAGCTTTTGAGTTCAGGAGTTTTTATTCTTGTAACTTGATTTTTCTCCCGCTAGTTCTAATAAGCTTTAGCTAAATCTTGATAACATATTGATACTGATGCTAAAAGTAGAATGTAGGTGACCTAATAAGCCACTTTAAAAAAAAAAAAAAAGCATGTATTTTGGGTATGTTTATGGAGGTCTTTTGCTCAGAGGAGCAAGACCGCATTGCATATTAGTAAGCTCTCCGTATATCAGTCCCAGAAATTAAAATTAATAACCCAATATATAACTTTGCTTGGTTTAATTATTATAAGTAAACCTGATATTAGGAGGGTAGATAAAAATACTGTGAATTCAATTTGAAATGGTTGGATTTTGTTTTCCAGATACCCCAGGACATGGGAGTGGGTGGGCAGAAACTCCTCGTACTGATCGAGGGGGTGATTCCATTGGTGAAACGCCAACTCCTGGAGCGAGTAAAAGAAAATCGCGTTGGGATGAGACACCAGCAAGTCAGATGGGTGGCAGCACCCCTGTATTAACCCCAGGCAAAACACCAATTGGTACACCAGCTATGAACATGGCAACACCTACACCAGGTAATTTCAGCTCCCTTAATAGCCAAAAATCTAGTTATGTCTGCTAGATTCAGTTGTATTATATGAGAAGGGATCTTTGGCAAGTAGAATTTTCATTATTCTTAAAGTTTAATTAAAGCTCACATGCACACATCTGCCCTGCTTGACATTTGCCTTGAATAGGAATATACCAGAGCATTCTGGAGACAGAAAAAGGAAAGTAGGGAACAAATGAGATCCTATTCTATAGTCATAATTGTTTAATGCTAAAGTTAGCCTGAATATCTGCCATACTGTCATACTAATGTTTCATATTTGTGCTTTACTCAAACTTCTTAGTTATCAGGTGAAGTTAAAGCATTTTTGAAAACATACTACTTATCACAACGACTTGAAAACTTTGCCAATAATTTTTTAAAAATATGCACGTTGTCTCCATGTACTTTACATATTGAACGAATTCTTTATAGGACACATAATGAGCATGACTCCTGAACAGCTCCAAGCCTGGCGATGGGAAAGAGAAATTGATGAAAGAAACAGGCCCCTTTCTGATGAAGAGTTGGACGCGATGTTTCCTGAGGGCTATCGGGTAAGGAATAAGCCATGTACAATGATAGTGTATCTGTGTGCTGAATTCAGTGTATACATAAATCATCCACATGTCACTAATGGGAATAAAATATTTTGATTCTATATGAACTATGGAAAAAAAAATCCTCTTAAAAGACCGAAGAGATTTCATTCTAAAATTTAGCGTGCTCTCGAAAATTAGACTGAACTTCAAAGATCTATTTAGAATGAACCAAAGTAGTTGAACAGCTAATTCATCCCCCACTTGTTGATTCTATTGTATCTTAAACTACTTTTGAAATGTCTTCATTTCTGATTAAATGGTACGGGAGTTAATAAATGGTTGAGGAGAGATCCTGACTTTCAGCTCTCCATGTTGTTCTTTCATTGCCACCAAAATATAACATCCTCTAATGCAGTTCCATCAGTAGGAACTAAAAATTACCCCTAGTGATTCTTTGAAAAGAATGTAGAACAAGATGCAAGCACATTTTACAAAATACCAGAGCTGGAAGCTTGGCAAATTCACACTTTCCCAGTATTTAAATAGTGATATTCAAGAAGTCCATATCACTGAGGCATGTTTTCTGGGGAGAGGGTCTTAGAATCAAGAAGGGGCTGTGATGGCCTGGGCTACTTGGACTCTTGACCTCACATGCACCTTGGACAGAATTGTTTCTCAGAAGAGAGCTTGAGGACCAGCACTGTTTGGTCCAGAAGCAATATGCAATAGCGCTCAGGTTAAAATGACAAAAACTCTGAGTCATGGCGTACACTGCCATGGTCTGGAATAGTAGATTTTCCTTTCTTTTAAAAAAATATGGATGTTTAAAGTACTAAATTTAAATATGATTTCATCTATGGAAGGTCATTGAATGACTAATTAGTTGCTTTCTGTCGGGCCAAGCTTCCTGTTTTAGGGAAACATTGGGAATGCTATATAAATCACCTTGAGCTTCTAGGACAAGGCAGTGTAGAAATTAACGAATAACAAATCTTAGCAAATAAATTGAAACTATTCCTAGAAAAAACATAGCTCTTTTCAATTTAAAGTACGAAATTCCTTTTTTTCTTCCGTAATGTGACTATGTGCTTATTTGTCCGTTCAGGTTCTCCCTCCCCCAGCAGGTTATGTTCCTATTCGTACTCCAGCTCGCAAACTTACAGCAACACCAACCCCCTTGGGAGGTATGACTGGATTCCACATGCAAACAGAAGACAGGACTATGAAGAGTGTCAATGACCAGCCCTCAGGAAATCTTCCTTTCCTAAAACCAGATGACATACAGTATTTTGATAAACTGCTGGTGAGTTCTTTGGTCTGACAGTGTTGTGCTGTGTTCTTTGGTGAAGAAATTCAAATAAGTATATGTTAATCTTGTATATGTGTAACAATTACAGGTTGATGTTGATGAATCAACTCTTAGTCCAGAGGAACAAAAAGAAAGAAAAATAATGAAACTGCTTTTGAAGATAAAAAACGGCACCCCTCCAATGAGGAAGGTAAAATAGGCTACTTCTGTATCAATGGCATTTTCCTTTTGCTCCCACTTTTGCTTCATTTTGTCTTTTCTTTGTTCCTAGATTGCTTTCAGCTTTGAGATAGGTGTGTGTGTGTGTGTGTGTGTGTGTGTGTGTGTGTGTGTGTGTGTCCATCCGTGTCCACACACACATACACTCATTTTATTAATAAGCTGTTCTTCTGAAATTGCTTGTTTGCTTTCCATGTCTTAACTAAAATTCTTCCTATGTGGAAATGTACTGTGGTGTCAAAATGTAACAGCAGTGTACTTTTATAACTGCTTTTTTTCTTCTGCTTCCATAGGCTGCTTTGCGACAGATTACCGACAAAGCTCGAGAATTTGGAGCTGGGCCATTGTTCAATCAAATTTTGCCCCTTCTGATGTCTCCAACCCTTGAAGATCAAGAACGCCACTTGCTTGTTAAAGTTATTGACAGAATCCTATATAAGTTGGATGACTTAGTCCGGCCATATGTGCACAAGGTTTGTGTCTCTGAATGTAGTATTTCAGTGTGTCATAGGCTTGATCAGAAGCCTCTGGTAAACTCATAATTGCAACTATATTTTGTACTTAAATGTAGAATGACACTGGCTATAATTGCAGCGTAATGCTATTCTAGGATATAGCATTTCATGTGCAAGCTTCTAATTTTTGTGCAATTTTTGACTCAGGCACTTTTCCCTTCCCTCCCCTTTCTTCCAAATGATAGGAGAATTAGCATCATATAAAACAGAATTGTGATTAAAAACAAATTATAGGCTATGTTTTTTTAAAGGCCATGGGTTTGGTAGTTTTGTTTAGCAATTGGTTAAATATATCATTTTAATGGAGTAAGAATTGAGATAATTGAAATGAATCATAATTTCTTCCACTTCCCAGCCATACAAGCAACAGAAAGTGAGCAGGCAAGCCACAGGTTTTAAACAGTCCTTCAAAGGACTCTTTAGTGTTACCTATGAATTGCTATCTTGTTAAATGATTAGTTCAGATGGTTTCAATATATAATGTGTATATAATCCAAAATTAACCTTTAAATGGAATTCTTAAGCTATCAACTAAGATCATTAAGTGTTTATCTTACAAGAGACTGAGGCTTCATTTGTGCTTGCAAAGTTAGTATTACATTATTTGTATCAGATTAATTTCCATGAGTTTTAACTTCCATTAAATTTCTTTTAGATTCTTGTGGTCATTGAACCTTTGCTGATTGATGAAGATTACTATGCTAGAGTGGAAGGCAGAGAAATCATTTCCAACCTGGCTAAGGTAATATATCTTTCTAATCTATTGGGTTGATATTAACAGATACTAGCTTCAGAGGTGAATATGCCAAATGGTTGTGTACAATTTAAATTGATGTATAGATATGCACACAAAATTGAGCTGTTAAGAACAAGAATGTTTCACTTTAAGCCATATTCTATCACTGAAAAGCAACCAATAATGGCGAAATATGGAACAAGGGTGTTTTATAGATTTGGTGGAAGGTTGGATTAACAGATTCTTATGTTTTTGGTCCATTCAGGCAGCTGGACTGGCAACAATGATCTCTACCATGCGACCTGATATTGATAACATGGATGAATACGTCCGTAACACAACAGCTCGAGCTTTTGCTGTTGTTGCTTCTGCCCTAGGAATTCCATCCCTGCTGCCATTTTTAAAAGCTGTGTGCAAAAGCAAGAAGTCTTGGCAAGCCAGACACACTGGCATCAAGATTGTGCAGCAGATTGCTATTCTGATGGGTTGTGCAATTTTACCCCATCTCAGGAGTTTGGTTGAAATTATTGAACACGGTAGGTGTGGCAAATGTGTTACGCGATGCTGTTGTTTTGTAACTATGGCATTGAATGATTTAGAGTTGGATGTTAGTAATCTGTAACAATTAAATGGATTAAAACAGCATTTTTCTCTATTCCTTTTGAAATGTAATAGTGTCTTTACATTTAAGAATACAGTTGATCTTTATCCTGTAATTCCTCAGTAAATTAGCCCTCATGACAAATCAATACTGACTTAATAGGATATAAGCAGTATATATCAATTAGATGGATTTTGCTGAAGTATAGGATGTTATGTCACAAATGAGGCTGTCTCTGGTAAAACAAACTATTCAGTATGTTGATATTTGTAATAACAACAACAACCTTTATTGTAATTGTATATATATACAACGAAATTGATTTTGCTCCTGCTGGTGCAAAATCAATTTGTCTCTTATTACAATCCAGGAAAACTTCCTGCTTATTTCTTTGCCTTCGTCTCTTTGTTTTCTGGGCTCTATCTCATTCTGAAATCCCTCAAAAAGCCCCTCTGCTGCTGGTCTTGTCTATCACAAAGTTTATAAGACCTAGTACCTATAGCAGACTTTCCATCTGCCATCACCTAGACTTCTAGGAGGACAGTTGCTGACTTCCCACCAAATGTCATCTCAAAAATTATTCTAGATGGTTAACCCTGCAGAGCAGATCCTTGAATGTCTGAAAAAAAACAGACTTTCCCCTTATCTGAAAGCAGTAAGGGAAGTTGTCTGTACTTTCCTTATTTAATAAAATAAATTAGATGTTCTTTTCCCTGCTCTTTAGCAATATGTTTTAAAAATGGCAGCACAGTTACACATTTTTTTTCACTATAATAGGTAAGAAGTCTGAAATAGAGAATAAACTACGTATTTGTTTTGCAGGCTTGGTTGACGAGCAGCAGAAAGTACGCACCATTAGTGCTTTAGCCATTGCTGCTTTAGCTGAAGCAGCAACCCCGTATGGTATTGAATCATTTGACTCTGTTCTAAAGCCCCTCTGGAAAGGCATACGTCAACACAGAGGAAAGGTATGTCCAATTTAACATCAGCCAGAAAATACCCTGTTTCTCAACAATACGACCCACCTCAAAAATAAGCCCAAGCCCTTTTTTTTTTTTACGGGGGCTAATATACGCCCTGCCCCAAAAGTAAGTCCTAGTGAAGTGGCCAGCACAGGAGGCAGCCCTTCCTGCACCTCAAGGAAGTGATCCTCCTGCGCCTCAAAAAAAAAAAAAAAAGACCCCTCCGAAACTAAGGCCAAGTGCTTATTTCGGGGTTCAAAAGAAAATAGGCCCCTGCCTTATTTTCTAAGAAACACGGTATTAGTTAACAGGTGGTGTTATTTATAATAATGTGTTTTATATATATATTTTAGGGTCTGGCTGCTTTCTTGAAAGCCATAGGATATCTTATTCCACTGATGGATGCAGAGTATGCCAACTACTATACCAGAGAAGTAATGCTCATTCTTATCAGAGAGTTTCAGTCTCCTGATGAAGAAATGAAGAAGATTGTGTTGAAGGTACGTAGGTATATTTGAACATGGAAGTATTTGTTGGATTCTGTTCTGTTCTGCTGGTGGAAGCCTCGCCATCGGGAGGTAAAGAAAAATGGATAGGAATCCGAAATGCATAAAAGTAGAGAGGGGTAGATGAATGTAGAGATGGTGGTAAAACTCTGAGAAGTTCAGTTTCTTAACAAAAGTATTCATGATTAGCACCTACATTCCACTTTAGCTGAAGAATTAGACTTCACAGTATTAAAAGTATGTTGATACGTTCCTGTCCGTTATCCAAATAATTCTGAAAGAGATTCTGAAATAACGGTATAGCAGCTTTTTAAGGTTTGCTAATGAACTAGTGGTTGAGCTGAATTTCGAACTAATTGATCTCCGAGGAGATTCTAAAGATTATTAATGTAAATATGAGACGCCTATAAGAGCTCTGGATATTACTAAATTCCCAGCTCTGCATTATTACACATATGCAAACACATTCAGCGTTGCCCATTCTTGCTGTAATGCTCTTCCAAATAATTTTATTTATTTGAGATGCATACAGCATACTTGGTAGAATAACATCTTTACTTTCTGGAAAATTTTACATTACCTTGTCTTTTTTGTTTTTTTTGCAGGTGGTAAAGCAGTGTTGTGGCACAGATGGTGTTGAAGCAAACTACATTAAAACAGAAATTTTGCCTCCATTTTTCAAGCATTTCTGGCAGCATAGAATGGCACTGGATAGAAGAAATTATAGACAGGTATTACTATTATTGACACAAGTACAGTACAATAAATTTTAATTCTTAATTACATTGAGCAGAATATAGATAAAACTAAAGGATGCTTATTGTTGGACAAAATTTAGTTCCAATTGCTAGGAAGTGGAATTGGGAACATCCGTAGAGGTCTTTAAGCAGAGATAATCAGCTTAGAAGAAAAATGAAAAGGAACACACATTGTGTGCCTGATACATATATGCCCTAAAGGGGAAGGATAGGAGGAGGTGTTCCCTCATGTTTTACTTTGTGATTGGTTACCTGTTATGTGACAGATAATTTGTGATGGGATCTAGTGTACTTTTCAAAGACTCAGATGTATCCATTTTGCCTTTATCCTTAGTACATTATTTTTGTTTGGAAATGGAATTGAGATGGTTCCAAATGTCTAAATTGATGGTTGATTCCACAAACTTTTCTGTTCGTTGTAGTTGGTTGACACAACTGTGGAGCTTGCAAACAAAGTTGGAGCTGCAGAAATTATTTCCAGGATTGTGGACGATCTGAAAGATGAAGCTGAGCAATATAGGAAGATGGTTATGGAAACTATTGAAAAGATCATGGGGAATCTGGGTGCAGCCGACATTGACCACAAGTTGGAGGAACAACTTATTGATGGCATTCTCTATGCCTTCCAAGAACAGACTACAGAGGTACATGAATATACTCATGAAAGCTACTCTGGATTCAGATTCAAGTTATGACAAATATTGGGAAATGTTGGAAAGATATATTTAGGCCATCAAAAGTCACTTGATTGTTGCAGATAGCAAATCTAATACATTTTAGAGATACACAAGGTCTGTGTGATGAGATAACATTTCATCTCTCCTTAGGGCTGTGCTTGGACTGAGATAAACTATTCTTGCCCCAGTAAATATTCAGCATCTTTTTCGTGATGGGAAAGAGTTCTCAAGTTTTCTTCATCTAATACTTCCTGCTTTTGGGGTCAGCTTAGTCCTTTTTTCAGTAGAATAGAAATTAACATTAAAATTCTCAAATTCTCTTTGATGGGCATCATTGCTAAGCAATCTCAAGATGGAATTGATCTATTTCAGTGTAAGGGCTGGAGTTAAGTTATAGAATGTTCTTGCATTATCATTTTGCTAACAGGACTACAGTTCTAGTACTTGTAATATTTCTTGCTTGTCAAGTTACTTCAAAAGATGACAACCTAAAATTTAATCTTCCCGGCATGTGACAATAAAAACCACCACAACTGTCAGATAGTATTTTAACACTGGTCTATTTTTTTTTCTTATTGATAGGACTCGGTGATGTTGAATGGCTTTGGTACAGTGGTAAATGCTCTTGGCAAGCGAGTGAAACCCTACTTACCCCAGATCTGTGGTACAGTGTTGTGGCGTTTGAACAACAAATCGGCCAAAGTGAGACAGCAAGCTGCAGATCTGATCTCTCGTACTGCAGTTGTCATGAAAACCTGTCAAGAGGTATTCACTGTTTTGCTATCTCCTTCCATAAACATCTGCTCTGGGTTTAAAGTTCTTGGATTCTAAGTATATTTTTCTTTGTCTTTTTGTCCTAGGAAAAATTGATGGGCCACTTGGGTGTGGTGTTGTATGAGTATTTGGGTGAAGAATACCCTGAAGTACTGGGCAGTATCCTAGGAGCTCTTAAAGCCATTGTGAACGTCATAGGTAAGTATGTGGGTTGTGGCTAGAGTGACGTTTTTAGTTTGAAAAACAGAAATGGAGATTAAATGTCTTGTTTCCTACGTTTAACAGGTATGCACAAAATGACTCCTCCAATTAAAGATCTGCTGCCAAGACTTACACCTATCTTGAAGAACAGGCATGAAAAAGTACAAGAGAATTGTATTGACCTGGTTGGACGTATTGCAGACAGGTAAATTCATTCGTAGCACAATATAAAAGGTAAAGGTTCCCCTTGCACATACGTGCTAGTCGTTCCCGACTCTAGGGGGCGGTGCTCATCTCCCTTTCAAAGCCGAAGAGCCAGCACTGTCCAAAGACGTCTCCGCGGTCATGTGGCCGGCATGACGAAACACCGAAGGCGCACAGAACACTGTTACCTTCCCACCAAAGGGTGGTCCCTATTTTTCTACTTGCATTTTTTACATGCTTTCGAACTGCTAGGTTGGCAGAAGCTGGGACAAGTA
>JANHJO010006844.1:56169-68316 GCA_032468235.1 Pseudoxyrhopus heterurus | reverse complement strand
ACAGCTTGTTTAATTCTGTGACAGATGGCAAGTTCAGCGGAAAGTAGTTGTTATTCCCAAGAGTGTTACCCCTGCACGCATACTCCAAAATCTTCAGGTAAGTGGGACTTCCGACTGACTTGTGAGACGAAGCCACTACTGTAGACAGCTTTGGTCAGCAATACTGAAGCTTCAGCTGTGTTTTTTCCCTTGGTAATATATTGTACAGGTAGCCCTTGCTTACTGATTGTTCATTCAGCAACCATTTGAAGTTACGATGGCATTGAAAATAGAGATTTACAGCTGATCCTCGTATTAGCCATCTCAGTGTCCCTGCAATTACATAATCATGATTTACGTGCTTGGCAACTGGTACGCACGTATGACAGTCCCAGCATCCCATGATCATGTAATCTCTATTTGCGACTTCCAGAGCTGGCTTCCACCAAGCAGAGTCAATTGAAAAGCCAGTAGTAAGTCCCAAGTCATAGTCACATACATTATCCTTAAGGAGTGATTTGAGTAATGACTGCAGCCAGAACTGATATTGTAAGGTGCGGTCACTGGTGTTTTATTTTGTTACCATGTCACTTACTGATAAGAGTTGCTGGTCCCAATGCAGTAAATAACTGAGGACTACCTCCATAGGAAAAATATAATTCTCAACTGATGTGTCCTGGTATTATTTTACTAGAGCCAATGAAGGCACACATGCACATTCTGATTTGTTTGAAGCTCCAGCCGATCAACTAATTTAGTATTGAATCTTACTACCACAGATTCTAGGCTTGTTTATGAGGCTATATTTTTTTTACCTGCTACACTGTATTGGTTTAATATATATAGTGCTTCCAGTCTGTGCATTCAATATATTTAACTGATCTTCACTTGTAAGCTTCTACCTCCCAGACTTTAAAGAAAATCTTTTCCCTTTTGATCTTGATGGGTCCAGTAGAATCCAACATTTCTGTGTAGTATCATATAACTGTATTGCTTTAAACTGCACTTCAAACATTGTTTTAATGTTGCAATTTCCTTTTGAAGTCGTTATAAACTCTTTGATATTTTTCAAAAGCTTTAGAAAAAGATCAGATAAATATAAATCCCTTCTCTATCACCCCTCTTATTTAGAAATCATTAATAACAGATGTATGGCTATCCAGAAAGTGTTCAATTATCTTATTTGCATACTCTTGAAGAGCTCAGATTAATTTTGAATAATTTGAAAATTTTTGCTTGTTTACCTTTTTATGTTATTTCTGCTTATTACTTGGAGAGGTATTATACCTGTAGATAATTGGAAAGTACTCTTTTTGCAGTGATGGGAAGCAGAATTGATATCAGTGCTTTTCTTTCCAAATAATTATTGCTGAGTTTGTTTCTTGTTTCTGAAAAATATCCTTTTTGCTTAACCCACCAAAGAAAATTGCTTCGGCATCTTCTAGTTAGTTAAATTTGGTGGTTAATCCAGGGGAATAAATCAGTAATAACATTGGCATCTTGTCAACCAAGGAAGGTGGCTGTAAGTTGGGCAGCACTAGCCTAACTCTGGAAGCTGATTCTGTAGGACATGGCCTTACCTTATCATGATGAATCACCTGTTACTTTGATTTTGCAAAAATTCATGATGATGAAATCCCAAGTGGAAGTCAAACTTCTATGGTCATGAACTATATCCTCTCATTGTTGTGTTGTGACCCAGTTTGCCTGAACACCTATGGCATATTAGGCATGTTGAGAAAGTTTCAGACTCCATGGTACTTACAAAAGCTTCTACAGTAGTATGCCTGAATATATTGTGACTCATTCAGCTATAAACATACCATGGAACATCTTCTGTGTAACTCTTCAGCCTTGTTGCAATATTAATTAAAGCTACTATAGCAAGGGGTCCTGAATCTGAAGTTAATGAGCTCCAATTTCCAGTGAATTCAGCCACTATAAACAATAGTGTGAGATGCTGAGATTACAATACAGTAATATCTGAAAGGTCACACATTTCCCATCTTATTACAATAGTCTCTATTGTCCGCTATCAACAGTTTTCACCAAACTATATAATGTTCTGAAGTTGCTGTTTGTGATGAAAGTTTTGCAAGGAATAAACACATTTTATTAATATGAACTCCTAAGGAATTTGCTTCTCTGAGTTCAGAGATCGCTTCTTTTCTGGCACTTGTTTTTTTCTGCTGTATATCTCAGTGAGGATAAAACTGTAACTTTTCTGCAATATACACTCCAAATGTACAGTATATAGCACTGCCTAGTAGAAAGTGTGAGTTTAAGGTTGTCTCCAATATCAGTTTCCTTGCAAGACGTCCTGTATTAATAATTTTGCCAAGTTTCTGAAGTTTGGATCTATTTCTATATAGTGCTAGAAGCAGCTTTTCTTATATAATGGAAGTCATCATAAAGGAGATAACTTCACAATTTAAGAATAATGAAACTTTACAGATGAGGATTTTTTTTCACACTCAGATCTTTTACAAAGTGTAAGAAACACTAAAAAAGATTGCTTCTATATACCAGGCATGCTTGCTGACAAAAAAAACCCTATGTTTTCTTTACGTGGTTAGGATATGCAATGCTTTAGATCTGCAGCCAAAAATATGCTTCAGAGTGGGTGGGTGCATTCATACCACACCTATCTGCATCACCTTAAAGAAGCTGCATCTTTAAGGAGGTGCAATGTGCACACCCATTCCCACTTCAAAGCACCTTTTGGCTTTGGCACTGAAGCCTTGCATATCTCTTAGTAGATAGCTCTCATTACTTAAATATGTTCTCCACCGGTTTGCATTTACATGTGTTCTACAAGCAGAATTTTTAGGTGATTAAGACAACTCACGAAGTAGCAACAGTGAAAATCATAGCCTGAATTAACAGTAAATGTATTTATATGTTTTAGGTGTTTGACTTCAGCTTGACCGTTGAAGAGATGAGCTTTATTGAGAGCCTGAATAAAAACTGGCGATATATTGTGCCAATGCTCACGGTAAATGTTGTTTCTGTTCATAAAAAAATAAGTGAATAAATAGATAACTAAATAAAATGAAACTGAAATTTGTAAAACACCCACTGAGTGTGTTTGGTCTGTATCCCTTCAACAACTTGTCTATCCTGTTCTGTCAAAAAATAAATGCCTGTTTTAAACTTTATATTTCTTAATGTGTTCAATTAAAAGTTGCAGCTAAGAAATGGATTAAAGTATAAATAAGTCCATAACATCCAGTAACAATGTTTTCATGCTTAATTCTCCAAAGTAAAAATCTGTGTGCCCTCTAGCGGCTTGTGAGCTATAGAACAAAACTATACAGTGATCTGTTGCCAGTTACAAAGTTTTCCTTTTCAAAAACCTCACAATTTGATAAACCTAAGACCATATGAGGAAAAGTAGGATTAAAGGAATGAAATCATGTTTCATCCTATTAAAATATTTCAAATATTAAAATAAAATTAACAAGAAACAATACTAAGAAAACCTCAGAATATATTTTTGAGAGTAGTATAAATGTAGATACAACCCTTACCTTTGTTGCTCTGGTCATATTAATATACTGTACAGTAGATAATATACATAATTATAATTATAGATAATATATAATGTACTATAGATAAAATTATAATGGTAATATAGAGAATGATGATGATGATGACGATGATGAGTGTTCACGTCTACAGTGTTTCTCAACCTTGACAATTTTCAGATGGGTGGACTTCAATTTCCAGAATTCCCCAGACAGCTTGATGGCTGCTGGCTGGAGAAATGCTAGTCTGCATGCCAAATGGGGAATTCTAGGAGTTGAAGTCCACATACAGTATCTTAAAGTTGCTAAGATTGAGATACACTGTACTTGGTTGAAGATCAAGCTTGGCTGTTGGGTTTGCTGATGTTTTTGAAGAAAATATGACTAGCTGGCTGAATATGTTTATGTCTTAATTTTTTCTTGCATTGTTCTATAGTATTACATTATCATTCAGTGACTTTCAGGTGTATTACATGAATTTCATTGTCTTATCTGTCATCTCAGTTGTACATGGCAATAGTTTATTTAAATCTTTCTCCTGTTTTTCTTTACAAGCTACTTGATGAAGCAAATCTGTTCTTGGAAATTCTTGGTGATGTTAATCAATTCATGGATTCTTATAAATGGCCTAAGAGAGCAATATGTGTCAATATTTAAATAAGTAATGAGAATTTGTCCTTAGGATAATAAAGAATATTATAAAGAATCAGCCATAGCTTGAAAGATGCAGTTTTATTTTTCAAATAATGTTTATTTCATGGGTGAAACAGATTTTGAATCAGTCCATGAAAAGTGCACCAGTTACCCATGCCTTTCTACCCTCTAGAAAAGAGGAGGATGGGTCCTGTTCTTATCCCTATAAGCATGTGGATGAAGGACCTGATATAAAAACATAGAATATTTATTTATTTATTTATTGGAACTTCTATCTTGACCATTAAATTTCTGAAGCACTGCCAGGTGTCAGAATTTTTCATCTAAGACTATCACAAACCTAAAATACTAAGCAATTTCACTTCTGATTGCATGCTTAGGAATCATTTTAGTCATACTTATTAATATTATTTATCATTTTTATTTAGGAAATTGTATAAGGCACATGCCTTTGCCCCATTTGGATATCAGTAATTAATAAGACCAATGCATATATAGGTAGTCCTCAACTTACGACCACAATTGAGCCTAAAATTTATGTTGCTAAGCAAGAAATTTGTTGTGAGTATTCCCCCATTTTATGACTTTTCTTGCCACATTTGTTAACTGAAACACTGCAGTTATTAAATTAATAACAAGGTTGTTAAGTGAATCTGGCTTTCCCGTTGATTTGCTTGTCAGAAGGTTGCAAAAGATGATCACATCACGCCACAACATTGTAGCTGATATAAATGTGAGTCAGTTATCAAGCATCTGAATATAAATCGTGTGACCATGGAGATGCTGCAATGGTCATACATGTGAAAAATGGTCATATTTTCAGTGCCATTGTAACTTCGAACGGTCACTAAATGAACTGTGGTAAGTAGAGGACTACCTGTATACCGCATGTGTATAGAACACTTATGAATGTGAGTACCAGTGAGATACTTTCCACAGAGGCTCCCTGAGAAAGAATGTGATCAGCCTTCCTTACATCTCTTATGAGAAGAGTCTTGCACCAGGACACCTCATCTTTCTCTTGCCAATACTCAGATTCTGAGAGTTATGAAAGGCAAATTGATGTACAGAAAATCTCCCATGGTCATCAAATTTGTATGGTTGTTTGGTTATGGCAAAAGATCACTGTGGTGTCAATTGGACTAAAAGCCTTTTTAAAATCCTAAATGTTAGTTAAGGTCATCTGCAGAAGTGCAATGTTTCCTTCCCATTCTCTTAAGAGTTACCACTGGGGTAGATGTTTTCAAACATGTTTCTTTTAAGTGTTCTTTTCAAAACTATACTTTGAAAATCTGATACAGCAAATGTAAATATTTAAAATGTTTACAGTTCTCACCAAGTTTTTGTTTGTATTCTGATTTCTTACTCTATATTTTAAAAAAACCAAGTTGGAAGCTGTGCTGCTTCAGATGCCTAAAGCTGTAGTTAGTTTAGTGACATATTTGCTATCTTTGCATATCTAATGTAGTAGTGTGGTGAATTTACAATTGATAAAGAAGTGTCAATTTTTTCAGGGAAGTAAAAATGATGGTTTTGTTATTAAATAAAGTCAAATTTCAGACAATGCTATATTCATTTTGAAATAATAGAAACTATTGTGGTTTCTTTTAACCAACACTTTTCTTTATCTTTTGCAGGTGGGGGACAAAATGATAGCAAGGGATGCTGGACACCCCCTATATCCCTTCAATGAGCCATATTAATTCATAAAGATACCAAAATGAAAGATGTATTCAGGACTGCTGCTGCCATCAATTACTAGATTAAAAAAAACCTAAATAAAGTGTTTTCTGTAGGATTGCATTTAACCCTGAAGAGTTAACAATGGTTTAAGCGAAATAATTGTTTAACAATATAAATTGTACAACCTGACATTTTTTTTAAATAAGATCTTAACTAACATGTTTCTGCATCTTTTTTTAAACATCTGAACTAAAATATTTGCTCGAAATCTAATATATATTTGGTAGTGCAGACCAGAAGAGTACAGTATGCATGGTATTGCTGCTGACTTTAGAACTGAATGAAAATAATTTGCTACCTCATCTTATATTTAGCTAAATTACTTCTATCACATAGTAGGATTATCTTCCAAACTAGAGATCTGTAATTCTCTGGATATGTGGGCACGTTTGATTTTACATGTCACAAAATGGCTGCCATGGTGAACATATCACAGAACACTGGAAAGCAAACTAGTAAAGTTCTAATCCCGGATGCATACTACTATCTCAATTTATTTTTGTACTTTAGTGCACCTGTCACCCTGGAATTTCTGATAACTGAAATTTAAAGAAGTCTCCAGTGGCTCAAGCCCTACTCTTTCACAAGAAGTGAAATCCCTTCTAAAAAGGTTTGGTGTAATGGTTAAGGTGCTGGCCTAGAAACCAGGAGACTGTAAGTTTTAGTCCTACCTCAGGCATGAAAGTTAGCTGGATAACTTTGAGCCAGTCACTGTGTCTTGGCCCAATCACTTCATAGGGTGGTTGTTGTGGGAAAATAATAATAATGAGTATTATGTATGTTCACCATCTTGAATTGCTTGTAATAAAGATGGATAAAAATCAATAAGTAAATAAGTAAAACAGGCTGCCCAGAATCACCCTGTCTCCTTTGAATTGAATGTTAACTTGCTTCCAAGCTCCCTACCATTATAGAATTTAGGTGGTGTTCAAGAGTACTAATGGCTTTCTGGGAGGGGAACTATACAGTTAGGTGGTGTTAGCATATTGACAGTATCTCATCATGCTTCTATACAGATTTGAGATCTAACTCCATAGGGAATTTTTATTTATTTAATTAATTAATTTATATTGCTGCCTATTCGCCCATGGCGACTCAAGGCGGCTTACAGAATATAAAACCTCATTTAAAACAGTAAAACTACGAATCAAATTAATAAAGTATAATATAATAAAATCACTCCCCACCCCCGTGACAACAGATCACACAAGCCATAAGCCATTTAATGGGCTCCATCCTACTCTGGGTTCCCCAGGCTTGCTGGCAGAACCAGGTCTTCAGGACCTTCTGGAAGAGTATTAGAGTGGGGGCCGTTCTAATCTCTGGGGGAATGTGGTTCTAGAGAGAGGGAGCCACCATGGAGAAGGCCCTTCTCGGTCCTACCAGGTCTATCTCCTTCAGGGATGGGACCCGCAGCATTCCCTGCCTTCCTGCTCTGATGGGTTGGGTAGATGTGACCGGCAAGAGACTGTCCCTCAGATAACCTGGTCCCAAGCCATGAAGGGCTTTAAAGGTGACAACCAGAACCTTGAATTGCACCCGGAAGCAAATCGGCAGCCAATGCAGCTCCCGCAGGAGAGGTGATACATGTGCACACTGGGGTCTGCATAAAACCATGTGGGCCACTGCATTTTGCACCAACTGGAGCTTCCGGATGCTCTTCAAGGGCAGCCCCATGTAGAGCATGTTGCAATAGTCAAGACGGGAGATGACTAGGGCATGAGTGACCATGAATAGGGATTGTTGGTCCAAGAAAGGATGTAACTGGCGCACAACCCGCAGTTGCGCAAAGGCCCTCCTGGCCACGACCACTACCTGCTCTTCGAGCAAGTGGCGTGTGTCCAGGAGAACCCCCAGATTATGCACAGGGTCTGTTTAGGGAAGTGCCACCCCATCCAAGACCAAAGGTGGCAATTCTCCCTGAGCCAAACCCAGAGCCACTCGGTCTTGCCAGGGTTTAGTTTCAACCCATTGCTCCCCATCCAGCCCCTAATAGCCTCCAGGCACTGCGAGAGAGAGGACACTGCATCACTTAACTCACCACCGGCCGAGACATACTGCTGAGTATCATCAGCATATTGGTGATACTTCAGACCATGGTGACGGATGATCCACCCAGCGGCTTCATATAAATGTTGAACAGGAGTGGAGAGAATACTGAGCCCTGAGGAACCCCATAAAGCAGTGAGCAAGGGCTCGATCTCTCCCCTCCTATCAACACTGACTGAGAGCGGCCACAGAGGAAGGAAGTGAACCAGGATAGCACAAGGCCTCCCACTCCCATCCCCCGATGCCGCTCCAGAATACCATGGTTGATGGTATCCAAAGCTACCGAGAGGTCGAGTAGAGCAAGGATGGATACACTACCCCATCCCGTTCCCACCAGAGATCATCCAAAAGTGCAACCAATGCCGTTTCTGTCCCAAATCCAGGTCTGAATCCTGACTGGTAGGGGTCGAGATAATCCGTTTCATCCAGGAACCTGGATGGAGCTTCTGGGCAACCACCTTCTCAACCACCTTCCCCAAAAAGGGAAGCTTGGAGAAAGGTCAGAAATTATCCAACAGGGTGTAAAATCTAGTGACACTTTATTGACTTAACATGTGCAAATCCACTTAGCAGTTTTAATGATCATACCATTTACTTATTTATTTGTATCCCATTTTTATTATTGATGAGTCATGATAGTGCAGTGGTTAGAATGCAGCATTGCAGGCTAATTCTGCTGACTGCCAGGAGTTCAATCCTCATCGGCTCAAGGTTGACTCAGCCTTCCATCCTTCTGAGATTGGTAAAATGAGGACTCAGATTGTTGGGAGCAATATGCTGACTCCATAAACCATAAAGGGCTGTAAACCACTATGAAGCCGTATATTAAGGTGACCAACTTTTTTACAATGAAAAGAAGGACACAAATAAATTGAAGAAAAAAAATCGTAAATAAAAGAAATATGTGCCGTGTCATGTTTCGGTAAGAAGTAAACAAAGGCACTTGTGTGCGGCACTCTCTCTCAAAGTCTCCTGTGCAGAGCACATGCGTCTCATAATCGTGTCACGCCGCACTGTACCGAGCCTTGATGAATCATCATGTCAAATACAAATACATCACATCACACGCAACGGATCGGAATCGATTGAATATGGAGATTTACAGATCAGTCTTCAAATATCGAAAAGGAGGACATGTAGGACACTTTTCAAGGGAGGATAGAACTTACAAAAGAAGGACTGTCCTCCCTAAAGGAGGACGATTGGTCACGTTACGTATACAAGTCTAAGTGCTATTGCTATTTTTACAAATAAATCACGTATGCAGTGTTTCTGCTTATTTATGAGATTTGTTCATGGGCTGGATTTTTTAATTTATACAGTATGATTGGCTAATTTGTGTTCTACCTGAATGCTGAAAAGGTGGTTAATTTATCGTTCAACTATTATGCAGACCATAGCAATCAGATTAATTCAGTGAACAATGATTCTTTAAATGAAGGGTTTCCCAGAATTCCTGAGCTAACATGATTAGAAGAGGAATTCTGGGAATTGAAGTCCACAAGTCTTAAACTTGCCAAGTTTGAAGACCCCTGGTAGAGGTATGTGGAAACAGTCTCCAATTACTGCTCCCCAAAATGCAATACTTCTTCCCTTCAGAAAGATTTCAGAGTGATTAGTAAGGTATGCACTTAGTTGCATAAAATATTAAAGATTTGTCCTCCTCTCCCTCTGGTCACATCTATGAGAGGATCAAGTAAGTCCCACTTCACCCTAATGCCCTTTTACTTATACCGACTGGGAGCATCTATAAGTACTACACTTTTTCGGGATTATTTCGGGATAGACCACTAGTTGATCCAATTCAAAGCAATAACGTAAGGCGGGACAAAAGCCCGGGAAACAAGAAATTTTGGGACAAATATATTGCACTACAAATCATTTTTAATGCCTCCAAATCGGTTCTAATGCGTGCAACCCACAACTACTATGTTGTGAAATTGTATTTTCCAACACGCTGAGATGGTGAGCTTTATTTAGTCCGATTTCTGGACTACCTTTCCCAAAATGCCAATCGCATTGCCGAGGCAACCACACAGTTCTATTAGAATGGTAGCTATTGATGTCAGTCGGAAGACGCCTTCCGACTCGTCGAAAGACTCTTTGCAAGCGACCTCAAAGTATTCTGGGAAACGTAGTTCCTTTTCCGTGAGAGCGTGCTTCGCGCCACCGGGGCGTGTCTTCAAGGGCTATATAAGCATCCGGAGGGGCGGTGGGCTCCGTTCGTCTGCTGGTTATTGCTTCGTTTTTGATTCTCTGTGGCGGGTCGTTGGTTGCCAATCGCCTTTGAAGGTACAAAGGGCTTGAGGCAGGATTTCTTTGTTCCGGAGCTGGATAAGCAGGAAGGGGGGGGGAGTTGAGCTTGTGGGTTCGTGTACTGAGGGGGCGACCGTGGCCGCGATACCAAGGAGCCTTTTCGGAGGCTTTGAGCGTTTATTTTCCGGGTAGTAATCTGCGATGTTCGGACACAGCTGTCCGGTTTTTGAAACCCTATAATTTTTCTTCATTTCTTTGAAACCTTATTGATTCCCCCTTCGCCCCCCTCCCCTTTGAGTGGGTTCGTACGTGCCGTCCTCGGCGTGATGGAGGCGGCGGTTCTTTAAAAAAGACCGAGACACCACGTGACCTGGCTGGAGTTTATGCCGCCATATTTACTAGCTATCAATCTGGCGCGCGCCGAGGGGAGGGGGTGAAAGGAAGGAAGTGAGTCACGTGGTCAGCAGTCTTGGCCCATCAAAAGCGGCCGTTGAGATTTGGCGCCGAAAACGCTGACAGGAGAGGCGAGAAGGCCCATTGTTCCTTCAGGTGAAGGCTTCCTCTTGCAGAAGAAATGGCTTTAAAACACTTATTGGTGCCAGTCTGATGCCTCTTGATACATTTGGCCATATTAAAGGGCCTGGGGTGTATTTATTGGATGGTTCTTTTCAGTTGGTGAAGCTTAACCACCTGTGGTTTCTTTTAAGACAGGGAATGAAACATACTGGTACTTGAGAGACTAAAGCTTCAAATGCAGTTTCACAAAATATTTTTTTAAATTTTTCTCCAATAATTATTCACATGGTTGTGTAGGTATTTCAGAGGGCCATATGATATTTCTTCTTTGGTATAACTTGTCATTTAAAGCTACAGGAAGTAGCAAGTTGTAGTCCATGCTGGCTTTTTGTCACTGGGATATATCAGATCACAAATGCTTCCTATATATTTAAATATATAGAAACCCTTTTTAAAGCTGCTTATAAATCAATTGAGTTTTCAATTTTAATACTGTTCATTTATTACTCTGGGCAGTGAAAAAGCTCATTTGCCACTGCATGAGAACTTAAGAAAATAGTCAACTTATCTGAAGTACCAAGTTTTTTTACAGCACACTTAATAATTTAGGTCAGGGTTGTCAAACTCCTGACCCACGGGCTGGATGTGTCACGTGCTGCCCATGCTGAGTTTAGCAAAGGGTGGAAAAGTCCTGCTACATCACGTGATAACGTGAGTTTGACATCCCTGATTTAGGTGGTAGCCTAAATACTTGAAAATGTGATAAATGCTTAGTGTTTATGTTCCAAATGCCTTCTGGCTAAACTTTGAAATCTGTTCCTAGTTTGCCTAACTTTAAATTTTCAGTTTCAGGATGACAGAAGAGACTTCTGCTCCCTCTACTTCTGCTGATAAAACAGAGAGGTAAGAAAATAATTGGACAAAAAACAAACATGTGAGAGCCAGAATAATGAACTAATTGAGCTCTTCACTCACTTAAGTTGATAAAGGTGACATATTGTATTTTGAGCATTTGTGGTGCTATTGATTTTGGAGTTGGTGTGATATGGTAATTTTTTTGTGAAAACTTAACAAGGTAACGAGAGTGTATTATTGGGCCAAGCATAGTAAGCATAAAAAATGGTATAAATTGGTAATACAGAGGAACATGCCTCTGCTCTGCTAGCTGCATTGATTACCTTTCTGGTTCCAATCCAAGGTGCTAATTATGACCTTTAAAACCCTAAATGGCGTGGGACTGAGTTATTTGAGGGACTACCTTTCCCCTATTAAAAGGACATGCTGGGGATCCCATCGACTAGGACAGTGATGGCAAACCCTTTTTGGTTCGCGTGCCAAATTGTGTGCGTGCCCCCGCCCCCACCCTGCACCGTGGGGGGGGGGGGGGGGGGGGGGGGGGGGGGGGGGGGGGGGGGGGGGGGGG
>JANHJO010006843.1:11163-21825 GCA_032468235.1 Pseudoxyrhopus heterurus | reverse complement strand
TTGCATGCTTTGCCTCTATTGGCTGGGTTGGCCATTCTTGCCTCGCACATGCACAGTACAATGTTGGTGGGGGTGTGTGGAGTTCAGCAGTCTTTTTGGGGGGCAAAGAAGGCCCTACCCCAGTGTTTGTCTCCGAAGTGCAAAGTATGTGCCTGGCAAGTTTGGGCCAGATTCATGCAGGAATGGAAGAGCCTATTCGGGACATACCCACAAACATACACACCCACAGTCTGTTTTATAGATATAGAAGATAACTGACATTTGGAATAAGCATACTGGTAACCAGTGCAGAGCCAAAAAGAAGAATCCCTCCCCATGTCCCAACTAAGAATTTTCAAGACCCCCTTTAAGCTCCACTTCATCACCGTGGGGTCTGGACTTGCTCGCCAGAAGCAGAGTCCGGAAGAGGCCAGAGGCGGCAATTAGGGGGAGAAGGCGCCACGCCAGGGGCCAGGCTTAGGGCGACCAGCTGCCCCGAACAAGGCCCACTGGCCCTTGGGCAGACCTAGTTCCCTCCTGCCGGCTCTTGGTTGTCCCGCCCTGCGGCGGCTCCAGCTGCCAGGGTACCCGCCGGGTGCGCAGGTTGCTGGGCGGGGGCGCGGGGTGCTTCCTGCAGTTACGAAGTGTCTGATTGAGGCAGGAGGCGCCAGCCGCTCCCTCGGGAGGGCAAGGACCCCGCACAGGGCCGGGCTAATGCAATCTGCGGCCGCCGCAATTCAATTAGCCTCGAATTAACCCAGCAGCAGCAAGCAAAGCAGCGAAGGAGAGAGAGCCAAGGCGCCCAGCAACACGCTTATCCGTGGGGAGGGAGGGAGGAAGGAAGGGCGAGGAGATTCCCGGGGAAGGGGTGCTCTCTCGGCTCACTTCTGCTGCAAGAGAGCCCCGAAATTGGGAGTGCCCTTGGCCATGCCCGGAATGGGCCGAGAGCAAGTGGGCCGCCCCGGCATTTCTCTCCCCTGGGCAGGCAGGTACCTGCCACCGCCCAGACAGGGGGCCGAGAGGTGCGCCTAAGGCCTTGGCGGGTTTGGTGGGACAGCAGAGCCGGACCAAGACTCGTCCTTCTGTCTAAGCCTCCTCCCTCATTTGGCCAATCAAGATATCGCTACCCCCCCCCCGGCAGAGGAGGTGATGGGATCAGCCCCCCCCCCCGGGATCGGGACGTGGCTGGCTGCAGGTTCTCTGAAAGTCCGTCTCCCGGGTCCTCTCTCTTCCGAATGCGCGACAGGCTGGTCTGGCTGGCTTCTCGGTGAGGCCCCGCGCACTTCGAGCTCTCCCGTCGCCCTCGCCTCCTGGGAGAGCAGGCTCACGCCAGGCTTTGCTGAAGGAGAGCCTCGGCGAGCTCCAGGATCCCTCCTGCTGCTTCTTCTCGGGAGCTTCTGGCAGGCGCCTGGCGCTTGGTCGCCGCTCGCCCTGGCCTGCGAGTCCAGGCGGCCGAATCCCGCCTGCGCCGCGCTTACTGGTTTCGGTGCCAGCCGCTCTCGCCCTACTTTGTAGCCACGAAAAAGGGAGTTGGGGAGAGACACCCTGGGGCCGTTTCTGTTCCCGGCTTTTGGGCTTCCTGTTTGCGGCGCGTTGTTGCTGCCCAGGCGCGGAATCCTTGAAAGTTGCGCCCCGGAGCCGGCTTTCTTTCCCAGCTGCGCCCGAGAACCATTTTCATTTCCGTCCAGTCAGGGGATCCCTCGTTTCCTGGGCGTGATGCCCTGCTGCTGGGGCTGCGTTTTCACGATCCGTGAGGCTAGCTTGCCATCCCAGGATTTATCCTGTTGTGAAATCCAGATGTAGGTTTGGTAAGGTTGTGCGAACCAGAACCGGCTTCTTTGCTTTGCTTGGGAGGACGCAGAAACGGCTTTTGGTTGGTCCTGTCGGTATTGTGTGGATGTGGTCGAGCCGTCTCCGTGTGGCCCTTTTAAGGGAAGCTGCGGGGCGAGGGGAGGGAAGAGTGGCTAATCTTAAACGGCCTTTTCTGGGCCTCAGTGAACGGTTTCCTATTGCGGGGCAGAAGCTGGTGTCCCTGGACCCTCTCTTCCCCCGCCGGCCGTTCTCTTGACCGGAAGGGACCGTTACTTGAAGAACAGGCTCCGCGCAATTTTTAATGGATACTTTTGGAGGTTGTTCAATCTCATCCCAACCCCGCACCCCAGCCGTAGGCGAGCTCTCCCCTCGGCGACCACGGCGAAGAGAGCCGTCGCTTCCTGCCGCTTGGTTCGATGTTCTGAGGAACTAGGCGACCTCCTGAACGTCCCACGTGCTTCCAAGGGTGGGACCCGAATCCCCGGAAAGAACCTGCTCCGCTGGGGCGGAGCGAAAGTTCAAGACAGGCAAGCTTAAACCAACCGAATTTTGCAGGAGTCAATATGGCTTCTGGTGCGCTCGGCATTGCGGAGTCAACGTTTGGCTCTGGAGAGAGGAAGGCAGCCCCCCCGCCCCGACCCCCGAAACTCGGCCTCCGGCGTTAAAATCGCCAAAGAAACCCGCGCGGATGGGTCCTTTCCGCGTCCCGAGCACCAGAGAGAAGCCTTTCCCCGAGGCGGCTTTTCATACCTGCAAGCGAAGAGAGCGCGGTGTTTTCCCGAGCAGCGGGCTCCGCTGGGGCAGCTTCTCTGGGCGGCTGGTCGGGAAAGAGCAGCCTGGAAGATGTACTAGCCCCAAATTTCAAACCCAGGGTACTTCTCCGCTGCCCGGTACTGCGGTTTTCTGACAAAGTACTGGCAGAGGGAGACTTGGCAGCACGAAGAGCCCAGTCACTCAGGGAAGTGTTCTGTACGATCCCCGACCCCCCCTCGTCCGAGGGATTTTTGGGGAGCCCTTTTAAGGCCGGTCTCTGCACGGCTGTTTGATGTCCGGTAAGGGGGGGGGGCGGGAGGCCAAGAGAGCCTGTTGGTTCGCGTTCCCGCTCACCTTTTGAATAAAGCAGAGTGGAAGAAAAATCCCCCCCCCCGTTTCTGAAACAAGATTTCAGCTTGGATTTTAATTGCCTTTAGTAAAGTAAGGGAACAAATACCATCTTTCGATTTCAGTGATGAATATTTGCACCAAATATAAAACAATAAGGACATAAAGATTCAAAAAAACTTACAAGAAAAAACAATGCTCCACGACTGATTTCAGAGTGTTGAGGAAAGAGCCACTTCCGGAAGTAACTTTGGCAAACCCTCAAAGCAAACTGAATCTTAGACTAAAATAAACGTGCTTCGAAATGCTCACACTCTGCATATAATTGACATACAAATTAATACAAGCTGGAAAGTGAATTGACCTGACTTGCTGTTGACAGCAGATGAGGAAAAGTTGCACCCTTCAAACGCCGGATAATAAGACCAGCAGCTCCTTATATACAACAGTCAGGTAAAAAGTGAAGAAAGAAGCTCAAATAAAATCAATATCTAGGGGGGGGGAGGACTTTCAAAATTCAGATGTTTTTGTAATGTGCTGAAATACTGTTTCCCCCCGACTTTCACACTCGGTCTTTCAAGAGCCGGACTGTGGATATGGATTTGCCATTGGCGTTGGTAGCCCTTGTCAGCCCAGTTCGCTTGCACCCAGAGACCCAGCGAAAGGCCATGGCAAACTGCCCTGGATGAGGACGCGACTCGGCTTCTGTGGGATCCCAGGGCTTCAAAGCAGCGCTCTGACAGGCAGCGCTCTGCTGGCCCTTGCCCCCACAGCAGCCTTCGTAGAGGCAGCGCCGGCCCAACCCGGGGCCTAGCGCAGGAGCACCAGGTGGCAGAGAGAGGAGAGGCTGCCGGGGCACACTTCCCTCTCTAGCCTCGGCCAGGCTCATAGGGAGAGAGCCAGGCCTTTGGCTAGTCCGCAGGTCCCTTGCGAAGCCAGGCAAAGCCATTTGCTGACCTGAGGCCCAGCGTGCTCTGAGTCCTAAGGGAGGCTGAGGCTGCTCCTGGAAACAGAGGAAGCGGGCTTCCAACAGGAGCTGGGGATGGGCGGGGAACCAGCCAGTTGACCTGGCCTCGGTCTTGCTCAGAAGGTGAGGAGGAGGCCTGGGCCGGAGGAGAACAAACCCTTAGCCCTGGTTGTGCTGGGTTAAAGTCCTAACCCTCCAGCTCAGCGTCTCCCCTCCTTCTGGCAAAGCAAGAAGCAGGTGCTGTTTAAATCCTGGGCAATGAATAACTGGATAAGCAGGAACTGCCCTCAGAGGTGCCCTCCTCAGGAATTGGGCTGCTATTCTTATCTTTTGGGAAGAGATTGGTTTTGCCCAGCGCTCGCTCGCTCACTCCGGTGTCAGGAAAGGGTTAAGCCTGAATGCCCAGAGAGCCACCTTCCCTTCCTCAAAGGAGGAAAGGTCTCCTACACGCTTCATTCTTTAGCTGTGTCTCCAAGCCTTGCCCTCCGATGCCACAGAGTTGGCCACCGCCCTGCCACTGGGAAGGCCGAAGAACTTAGACCAGCTCCCCGCTCATTCCATGCGATCCCCAGACGCAGCCTCCTGGTGGATGGGGAGGCTGGTGTCTCACCCGTCCCCCCTCTCTTTTACTCAGGGGAAACGTGCTTGGTGGGCACAGAATTGCTTTCCCTCCCTGAACTGTGACAAACAGCCCCGGGCCTTCCGAGGCTCAAGGGAGGAAGCTGGCCGCTGCGGCAGGTGAAGGAGGTGGGCATGAGCTTTCATGCCAGAGGCTTGATGGGGCAGCCGCAGCGGGGAGCTGCAGCGTCAGTAGGGTTCCTGGGTGGGGGAGAACCGAGACACAACCCTGCACGGTTCTAGGTGAGAACTGAATGGTGCTCCACTCAGCAGCAGAAACGAGGCTCACAACTATTTCCTTAGTAAGATTTCTTCTGGTATTTGGGTGGGTTACTTGTTTTGAGTGTTCTGCAAATCTCTGAAATGTGTTCATTTAGGAACCACAAAACATGTTTTGGAATCACTCCTGGTCAGCCAAAGGTCCGAGAGTGGGTGGCTTGCCCACAGCCCCTCCCTTCTTTGCCCTTTTCCTTGCCCCCAGACTGGGTGACTGGACCCTGGCCAGAAAGACAAGCAGTAAATGACCTCCTTTCCAAAGGGACTGGAGGATGCCACCCTTTGAGTTGAGGAAACACACACACTCTGCTCCAGCCATCA
Organism: Pseudoxyrhopus heterurus; assembly: GCA_032468235.1. Classification (NCBI taxonomy): domain Eukaryota; kingdom Metazoa; phylum Chordata; class Lepidosauria; order Squamata; genus Pseudoxyrhopus; species Pseudoxyrhopus heterurus. The sequence goes on along the minus strand of JANHJO010006843.1, from coordinate 16,751 downwards.
CCCTGACTCTGATAAGAGACCCCTGAAAGCTGTCAGGCTCTCCCCTTGCCTCCCTCCCTCTTACACCGAACGGTCGAACCAGGGCAATCTTTCTCCACCCCCTCGGTTTCCCTGGGCTCTTCCCCCAAGGGCTGCCTCTCTTTCCCGGCCTTCGCCTTGAGAAAGGAGGGGGAGGGGACGGGGGAGGGCAGAGGCATTGCTGCCAGGCAGCTGAGAACTGGCCGGAAGAAGCCACCCGCGTCCTTCTTGTGGCGCAGGCCCTTTAGACACCATGCCAGCGTTGGCTCTTTTCCCAAAGGAGAACGGTCTGCCCAGCACAGACCTGGGCAAAGGATGGGAGAAGGCTGGCATCCTCTGGTCAGGGCCCACTGAAGTTCCAGGCTACCTGAATGCCAAGAAAGGGCCGCGTCTTCCAACCTCCGCAGCAGTCTTGGCCTGCCCTGGAGGGGGCGGGTTTCCCCCTCCCTCTGCGGGACTCCCTTCCGGATCTGCAGGGAGAAAAGCGCACCTTCCCGAAATGTCTTCCTGCTGACACTCCTTTTTCTGCCTTGTTGGGGGGGGGGGGCGGTTTGGAGAGGAATGAATGGGGATGAACCCCCGTTAATTGCAAACCAACAGCTACGGACTTGCCCTTTTTGTACCAGTGTCTCCCCCACCCCCACCCCGCCGGAAGACTGTTGGTTACAGACTCACCTCCCCGCATACTTTACTCGTCTTCTTAGGAACAGACAAGGTCGCCACACAGGAGCGGGTCGGTAGGAAGAGAAAACAACCTTTCCCTTACGGAAACCCCCGAGGGAGGGGCAGGAGTTGGGCCAGGCTGCATCATCCCAAAACGGCCCCCCTCCCTCTCCCTCCCGGGGTCCCTGCTGGAGCACCTTTCCCTGCACCAGTCGTGTGTGGGACGCCGGCTAATTCTCTCCTGTGCATCCCCTCCGAGCACGCGTGGACCCGAGGCATTGCAGGGCCCTGGCCTTGATCGCCGCTACTGAAAGCCGTCTCCCTTTTTCTCTCGGTTCTTGCCCCTTCATGGGTGAATCTTTGCGAGCTCCATGAAGGAAATTGAGGCTAAATCGATTTTGTTGTATGTACAATGACAATAAAGGTTATTATTAATTCCCTAGCGGGAAAGTTTTCCTGGGCGCCCATCCACACCCCAAAGGAGCCTTGGCGGTGCAGCGTTTAGAGAGCAGTACTTGTAATTATAATTGCTGCTGCAATTTTAATTATTTGTGAGTAATCTACAGTTAGATTTAAGTCTAAGACTGGTGGAAACTTAGTAATTCAAGTCCCAACAAGGACCTAAAATACCCTCTAAGAATATAGGCAATTCCAAGCAGGGTGGGTTACTCTTTGTAAAATATTAGTTTTGTAAAATAAATTTGATAATTTCACTATTTCAAAATAGCGAGGAAATTCTTCAATTATGACTCCGAGGGCTCCAATCAAGATTAGTAGAACAACGAAATTCTTTTTATTATCATTTTCATTATTACTGAAAGTAATACTAAGTATTTTACGCACTATTGTAAACTGCTTCAATATTTACATAAATGAGAAACTCAGAACCACTGACCGCTGCCGCGATGTCTACCGAGGCTTCTCTAGCTGTGCCCGCTTGCTCCGAATGTCTACGCGGGTTCTCAGTCATCCAGGTCATGGTTGTCCCAAAAGTGCTTTTCCAAAAGACAACTGGACTTTGTTTTTCCTCGAAGGCGTTTCGCTTCTCATCCAAGAAGCTTCTTCTGTTCTGATCCCGCTTTCCTTGCGGCCGCTCCGGGCCACGCAACGATTCAAGGGCGCCTTTTTGTAGCGACTTGAAGACCCGGGTTTCTAAGCTGGGCAGCTCATCCGACCGAGGAGAGTTCGGGATGACCTTTTGGGGCCTTTGGGGCAAGGTCCCACCTTGCGCCGTTTCGTCGCTGCTGTTCTGATCCGGATTTTTATTCTGAGGGGGGAAAACGGTTTCGGATGTTGAACCGGTCAGGAAGTTCACAGCCAATTCGGACCCGCCCGGCAGCCACTCGCTGTTCCTTTTGGTTTGTTTTTTGGTTTGTTTTATTTTTTTGCAAGGAAAAGACATTTCAGGCTGCTGAAAACGAAGGCATAACCGGCGAATGCAAGGAGCCTGCTGGATAGAAAAGGTTGCCGGTTCCACGCTCACCTCCTCCGAGCTTTCGCGGATTCTAGCGCGGAATTTTCTCTCTCTGCCCACGAAGCGGTCGAGAGGACAGCGAGGGCTCCTCCTGGAGCTTCCGCTCGATGGAGGGAAGGACGCCTTCAGCCTGGAGGGGGAACCGGGCTCATTAAGGGCGGGGGCTGATGTTCCTCCTGCGCCATCGCTACTTAATCGACAAAGAGAGGGCGAACCTGGCTTGTCCCGGGATGGGGAGACAAGGAGGGAGCTTCCTCTAACGCCCGGCCTTCACCAGGGCCTTAGAACCAGTGACTTCTGGCTCCGCACTGGGCTTTTAGGAGCGGCGTGAGGGGCCGCCCCCGGAGCAACAGGGAGCAAAGGCAGCCCTCGCCAGGACTCGGGACTGGGGCTTTGGGGATTGGGCGCCGATGAGAGTCCGTGCCTTCGCTCCGTCTCCCGGCCCTCGGAGCCGGGGAACCTTTTCATGGCCGGGGGTGGGGGTGGGGGGCGGCCTTTCCGGGCTGCAATGAAAGGCGGCTGGTGGGCTGGCTTCCCTTTCTTGGAAAGAAAAAACCTCTGTGACAAGAGAGCTGCTAATCCGGGCGCTGGAAGCAGAGAGCGCCTGCAGGCAGAAAGGGCCGGCGCGGCTGGAGAGTAGCGCCTGCAGCCGAGCCTAGATTTCCCCAGCCCAGGTCCGAGGCCAAGGGGGCTGCTGCCTGGATAAATGGTAGCGTCTTGCTGTCCGAAAGGAGTTTTTGGGTCTGCAGGGGGAACTGTGGCCTTGGGGCGGCTGAGAGAACGAGTCTCCTCCTCGGCTTCCCTAATTGGGGGGGGGGGCGCACAGGGGTGGAGAAAACCGAGGTCCGGGCGGTTTCCCCTGGATGTGACACGCGACCCGGCCCCACCCCCTGGCAATAGCCTGTCAATCACTGCTAGCGGCCACCAATCAGAGGCTGAAGCCAGAGAATTTTGGCAGGCGGAGATGGCTTCTCAGAGAAAAACGCCTGCAGCTCAGGGTCCCACCTGCGATCTCCGGGAGCAGCCCGTGGCTCTGGGTTGGTCCGGGTGGCGCTCCGACGGGCCCCCTGCAGGCCCTGACCGCAGCGCGATGTTGCCTTCCACAGACGTGGGGTGGCCTTGCTCCTGGCGTGGCGCCCGGGAAGCGGAACAGGGTTGCCAGAGGGCTGCTGGGGAGAGCCGCGCCAGCTGCTGAGACCGCGGAATGGAAGCCCTGGGGCCGGAGCGGGCGACGGGGCCCGCACCGCCACAGCCCCCCGAGCCCATTCGCTTCGGAATCGATCAGATTCTGGGCTGCCCTCCGCCGCAGAGCTGCGTCGGCGAAACAGCAGCCCTCGAGGGCCACGGGGAAGCCGACCTTGCCCCCCAAAGCAGCGGCTACGAGGCGGAATATGGCCCCGCGTGCTCCCTCGGGGCGTACGCTCTCCCGGAGGCCTCGTCCGGCAACAGCGGGGTGATCCGAGTGCCCGCGCACCGCCCGATTCCCTCCGTGGCCGTCCATCCTCGGCCGGCGGGAGCCAGCCTTGCCTTCCCTTGGATGGAGCACAGCAGGCGACTGACCAAGGAGCGGATGGCAGGTGAGCGGCCTTCGTGGCTCGGAGACCTCTGAGGAGGCGACGGCCTGGCCCCACCAACTTCGGCCAAAGCCGAGGGGCTCGAAGGCTCAGCCGTACAGAAACGCTCGGCAAATGTGGGGCGCGGGTCCGAGCAGGCAGTTTCCCAGCTCTGGGGAGGAAGAGGCAGGAATGAAGCCTCGGCCCTTCCGACAAACACCGGATTCCCTTTACTGGCCGCGGAGGGCCGCGGCGGGGAGATGGCCACTAGACGAAGCCTTTTCATACGGAGAATCGGGAACTTTTCCCCGAAGCTGCCCTAGAAAGAAACCAGTTTTGGGAGGGGGCGGGAAGAGGTGACCTGGTCATCAGGAGCGACCCCGAGGAAGCTACTTTTGAGGGGCTTGGGAAGAACAGGGCCGCTTTCTCGGGGCGGGGGAAGCGCGCGTTTCTACCTCGCTCCAACTAGTATTTGCTTAGCAGACTTACATGAGGGGGGGGGCGCTGGGGCGGCGCTTGGCTCATTCCGGCCCCCCAGGCTCCTGGCTGCGACAGAAAGGTTGGGTTATTTGAGCCTCCCCCCCCCCCGCAAGAGTCCCAAGCGCCACCAACCTAGGGAGCCAAGCTGGAGTTTGTAGATCGCGCACAGCTGAACCGCTGCTCGAGCTCGCTCTGACCGCTCCCTTCGGTAGGGAGACGAAAACCCACCCGTCTCTAGTTCTCGGGGGCTGAGGGAACATCGTAGGGGGCGTTCTGGGGACGATGAGGTCGCTGTAGCAACCACGATCTGCTTCGGTGCTTCCGAATCTCAGGATCTCCGCTTTCTTGGTCTGCCCGTAGCCGCGTTGCCGCCCTTCTCCGTGGCCAGGCGGGTCGGCCACCCGTATCAGAATCGCACTCCGCCCAAGCGCAAGAAGCCGCGCACGTCCTTCTCCCGAGCGCAGATCTGCGAATTAGAGAAGCGGTTCCATCAGCAGAAATATTTAGCGTCCGCAGAGCGAGCCGCCCTGGCCAAAGCGCTCAAGATGACCGACGGCCAGGTGAAGACGTGGTTCCAGAACCGTCGCACGAAGTGGAGGTACCGGGGCGGGGGGAGGGGGTGCGCGGAGGGAACCGGGGATGGGCTGCGGAGCTTGGAGCGATTCTCTTCCAGCGACCGTGCCAGGAGGAGCCGAGTTCGGACAGGGAGGCGCTGACCTCCAGCACCCGCCGAGGGTTTGGGATGAGGGGCCGGGGGCGAACGGAGGGGGAGCTTCCTTCTGCTCATGCTCAGTGCTCCCTTCACCTTACCGGTCCCAACCATCCGGCTCCGGCGACGGCTCATCCGTGCTTTCAAGCGCTGACGCCGTTCCGGTCTCTCCAACAGGCGACAGACGGCGGAGGACCGCGAGGCGGAGCGCCAGCAGGCCAGCCGGCTGATGCTGCACCTCCAGCCAGACGCCTTCCCGAAGAGTCTGGGGCAGCCGCTGCAGCAGGACCCTCTCTGCTTGCACAACGCCTCGCTCTTCGCCCTGCAGAACCTGCAGCCCTGGGCAGAGAACCACGAGGTTACCTCCGTCTCGGGAGCCGCCACCCTGGTGTGAGCAGAACCGCGCGCAGACACGGGGGCTCCTTCACGGGCTGGCAGAGGCGTCCTGCACTTCCCTCGGAAGCGGGGGATTCGTCGGGGCGTCTCCCGGCCCTCCGACCAGACTCCAGGTAGCAAGGAGGCCGGAAGAGTGGCCGGCTTACGGTGCAGCTGGGCTGTAGCCGGCCTGGGGAGCTTGCAGACCGCACCCGCGGGAAACGTGGGACTTGGAGAGGGTTGAAGGCTGCAGGTCCCCCGGCATGGACAGGCCAGGAAGTGGGAACCCAACGCAAAGCAGATGGGGAAGGGGCGG